>JARFJB010002036.1:365000-672500 GCA_036346205.1 Vesta saturnalis
GTCCGTGTCCGTGTCCGTGTCCGTGTCCGTGTCCGTGTCCGTGTCCGTGTCCGCGTCCGCGTCCGCGTCCGCGTCCGTGTCCGTGTCCGTGTGTGTCCGTGTCCGTGTCCGTGTCCGTGTCCGTGTCCGTGTCCGTGTCCGTGTCCGTGTGTGTGTGTGTGTGTGTGTGTGTGTGTGTGTGTGTGTGGTGTGTGTGTGTGTGTGTGTGTGTGTGTGTGTGTGTGTGTGTGTGTGTGTGTGTGAACGTAATTGAGTATACAATAGTTTTTATGTAACCTGAAGATTCAATTATTTAAAAGTAATTTCCGCGTTAGCAAAATTTTTAAAATATTTGTAAGTGTTTTGAATGTAAATTTTTTTTTTAAGTACAACATGATTGTTAAATACGAATTCAGGTTTTTGTGTATTACTTTCTAAAATAGTTTAATGTTCGGTATGTAATCGGGTGTTTATATTCAGCCATTCACAAATCGTATTTTAGTGAGACACGTTGTAAAAAAAAAATATGTTCAATGCATGGTACAGTTGAAGGAAAAAAACTTCTAGAGGTAAGCGTATTATTTTCAATATATGTTTTTTTACCTGATATTGCTAACAAAAATGTCAATAAGGATGTATTATTACGCAGGATGACGTCATAAGATCAACTCTACAAAATAGTAGGTACGCACGTATTCGTTGATTTTAAACTTGTAGTTATTGTTAATTATAAAATTTATGATTCAGTGTTTTTTAAAAACATGTTAACCATTTATATTGGTAATCAATTTTAGACTATTATATTTAACAAAGTTATATAATTACACGGTAATTAGCTAAAGTAAACATGAACAGTGATTTCTTACTACATATTGTTGTGGAATTTAAAACATGTAACTTTCCAAACTCTTAATACGGTTTTTTATAAACAATTTGTGTGTCCGTATGTACAATATGAATATTTTTTTCAAACCAATTTATTTTAAGAGAAAGGTAAATACGAATTGCCGAAAGTGCTATAAGGATAATAAGGTTGTTTGTATATTTTACACTATAATTATAGGGGAAATCAATAGGTAGTTTTATACAACCTAGAAAGCTGTTTTTTAGTTTGACATGCAGCACAAAAGCAGTCACTATCACTCGTGAAGCAGTGCCTCAAAACGTTCTTCAAGTACAGAACTGGTAAGTGTGGTGTTAACCCTTTATTTATTTACAGATTTTTAATTACAGTTATAAAACACATCTAAGCATTAAGTTTCTTTAAAAAATATTAAGGCGTACAACATTTTAACGGTCGGATGGATATTAAACATATTTCAATGCAGGTAAACTATGTTTTAATATTCGTTTTAGAAGACAATATTGCTGTTATGTAATTAATTAACTTAATAAAAATTTGTTTCATTGGACCCGAATGTCAGTAATTTTTTATAGTTCACTGAGGATTTTTAATTATGACATTTACAATAAAAATAAGTGTTCTATAATTAAATTTTACTGTCATTCAAATTTCCCCACGCAAGATCAGTCCTTAACACAGCTGCTATTTTACATCATTATTAGAAAATACGTTTTCTCGTATAGGTAAAAAATCATCCAATAGCATTTGACCATTTTAAAGCAATAGGATCGATAATAATATCTTATTGGTTATGCAATTTCCAACATTGTATGCGTGTGCAACCTCCAGGGGCACTGTTCTTAATACAGCCAGAAGGACCTTAATACCATCAAAAATAACCCTAAGACCAACCCCAAGTCCAGGTCCACCCCTAGCCCCAGGTCCAACCCTAAGACTTATCCCTAGACCGGCCCCCAGCCCCAAGGCCTACATCTGCCCCTCACGTGCGCAAGTACAGAAAGGCTCTAATTAGGGTTGACCCATAGGGTAGAAAATACGTGTCCTATACGTGAGTTGTCATAAAATAGGGTGAAAAAACACGTCCTACACGTGAGCTATCATAAAATAGGGGTGAAAATACACATCCTATACGTAAGCGAGTAAAAATAATTAGGGTTGAAAAGGGCCTTCGAAAAGAAAGGGTTGAAAATACGGTCTCACACGTGGGTGTATGTAAAAAATAGGGGTGAAAAAATACGTCCTACACGTAAGCGAGTAAAAAATAAGGGTGGAAAATGCGGTCTCACACGTGAGCATATAAAAAAGTGAAAGGTGGGTTTTCCCCAGAAAATCCAAGATGGCGGCGACAAGTGCCCCTGTACTACTAATACTACTACAAATGTACCCATTCGATCCGTGGAGGACGTAGTTTATAATAGTCCCCCTTAATATTCTTGGGTAGAATATAACTACCTACTTGTATGGCTTGATAAGATAATATTTTACTCGTTAGCCTTTTGCGTTACACGATGGACTCAATACTTTTCTTTTCTGGATTTTATGAATTATGCGGTTATGAATTAGTGATTTTTTTAAGTAAAACAACGTCAATACTAACCCTTTCACATAGATGTATATATCAAATAAGCTGATTTTTGCGTTTTCACGTATTTTATTAAATTTGCTGACGACGCTAGTTGCAATTGCTATTAATATGTACAAAGTTTGTACATATTTACAGTTTTAAACGATTATTGTATGAAAACCTAAGTATTATTATTATGAATTATGGCTCCGCTAAATAGAGCCATTTGCCAAAAATGTTTGAGAATAAAGTTAAATGAAACGAAAAGCAAAATAACTGATAAATAATCTAAGGGAGTATAATTCAAAATGGTAAATAAATTCACTCTTGACCGTTACAGTTTTCTATACGGACAAGCTTATTATTAATGTGAAATGTTTAAATTTGATAGACCAGCAGGTTAATAACGGTACGTTCTTTTTTCTGCAACTTCAAACGTTTTCACAAGATAATTAAGAATTACATCATTATTATAATATAATCAATAATAATATAATGGAACCAAAGTATTAATTTTATGTTAAATATCTTTATACCTGTTTAATTTAATTTAATTGAATAAAATGTAAAGGGATAAACTTATACAAATAGTACTTAAATTAATAAAACTTGAAAACATAACTATATAATATAAAAAAGTAATATATAAGGATTATATATGTGAGGCGTAGATTAAACTTAAGCTTTAAACTGAAAAAAAAGATCTACCCCAATAGAATAAGAAAAATGCCTTAAAAGAAGGACCTAATAAAAGTATTTATGTAAGATTCGTTCGTTGAGCTGATAAAGAAAATAAAAAAGAAAGAGGGACTTTTTATGCACCATACAAATAGCAAGCTTTTACGTCAGAGAGAACAAAATCGTATAAAATAGAAAGTAGAAAAACACACTATTCAATACTGGAACTAAAATGTGGATTATCGAATTAATTAACCATTAATTTTTAAGTATTGCTTTGTGACTTTCACAACTTTTTGACTTAAGTCCTTTATTCATGTTGTTTTAACACGAAATTAGTTAATTTAATAAATTTTACATTTTTCTTTTACAGAATTTCACAATTTTAATTCAATTTATAAGAAAATTTCTGTACTTTTTACACTATTTAAATTGATTTTTGTACGGTAAGCAATAACAGTTTGAAAATTATGCAACATTATGGCCCACGACTCGCCTATCAAAAGACGGAGTAATGAAATTGCTAATGTAAGAAAGGGAAATTCTGAATCATTACACAATACAGAATTTCTAAATTACGTATACATTTTTTTATTACATGCACTTATCTAAATAATTAGAAAGAGGTTATTTAAAAATCTATACGCCCAAACAATTTGTGTATTTGATTTTGAAATTGTTAATAAAATACTTACTGATTGAACTTTCATACGATAAATTTAAGAAAAATGATGTTTAGAGTATGGAAGTAGAAAAAATATTGCGCGAATCTTATATATTTGACATTAGATTACACTAATCTCAACCTACCTATATTCCAATAATTTTCTACTCCATATAAAATATGTGCACTTTAAATTAAGTTTAATAATGATGTTCACCGTCTACAGTTTCCATAACCATTTCTTCGCCTGTTGGAAAATCAAGATGTCCTTTTGTGTTTATAGTGCTCAAAACACCTTTAAGAAAAAACAGGAAAACCAATAAAGCAGAAAAGGGAAAGTGAAGAAAGTCAACATGGTATATATGTAGGAAGCAGCAACCAAGGCATTTCAGTTCGAGACAAACAAAATACACCCACTTGCCACACAAAAATTGAAAAACTCCGAACGCGCTTCAATAGTTAAGCTATCATCCTCAGCAGTCGACTGAGAAAAACTAAAGAAAAATTCTAGTACATATACCATCAGCTGGTGAAAGAGAAAGTAAAGGTTATGAAAGTTTAATGAGTACTGAGGAACTTAAAGGTTCTTGATCGTCATTATTCATTAGAGTTTGTTTGGTTTTGAAGATCTCTTTTCATAGCAATCAAGTTCGTACTTATTAGTATGTTTGATGAAAGATTCCCTATCTAGAACATGATTTTTAATAAGCACATGTAGGGTTACGGCAGACATTCCAACGCTTGTATTTGATATGTGCTATATGATTTTTAAAGCGAATTTTGATAGGTCGTTTAGTTTGTCCTACATATATTCGTTCAAAATTTTTTCAATTCCCGAGTTATCCTGATTATTCACTTGATTTTTTTGATTACCTAAAGGAGTTTGCAAACTATTTCCGAAGTAGTAACCGTTTTAAAATTAATTTTGAAAACATTTTAGATAGACCTTTTGTATAAGAAGGATAGTTTGGTAATTTTAGGTACTTTATTTATATCTGTTCTTTAGCGTTACCGAATTTGGTTACATTTCTAACCTTGATCCTATGTTTGTCTCTTAACTATATTCATCTAAAAACCAATTGTATGCAGCAATTTCTTTAACAGTGCTCAATTATTCATTATAATTTTGAACTGAAAGGGGAAAATTAAGAAATCTATGAACCAAAAAATTAAAAGCCGCGAGTTTATGTTGCCTACAGTGATATTGTCATTGGTTATGAATCTTTTGGTGCTAGTTTCCTTACGATAAATATCTATATCTAGTTTATTATCGTCCAATTGATTTTGTCTTAAAACATCTTCTAGATAAAGTAAATTTTGATCTATTGAAACGTTCCCAAACAATGAACAATCGTCGAATAAGATTAAAATTTCATCTTCTGTAGATTAAATTATTTTAATTTTATCAATAAATTCATACGAATTTAAAACACTAAAGTTGGGTTGTTGGTAGGAGAGATTCTAAAATTTACTAGATAACCATTTGGACAGCAGATGTAGACGCATCAATACCAGAAACAATGGGTTGCAGAGCATTACCTGGTTTATGAATCTTAGACAAGCAATACATTTTAGGTAGTACCGGATTGTAATAAAACCTTCCTAGTTGAAGCAATCATTTTACGAAGATCTTTGGTAATGACAGAATAAGAACCTGAATTTAAGAGCTCTTTGACTGAAGCAAAATAGTCCTCTTTGTTTAAAATGACTCCCTGATTGCCTTTATCTGCCTTGAGATCAAAACAGTTTTTACTTTTGAGATATTTATTTATTTCAAGGTTCTGAATGATTTAAATTAAATTTTGACTCCCGATGTATATTTTCCGAAATTTGAATTTTACTGGCTTGTCTAACGTACTCTTTGCAATTTTCATCCAATGATTTAATCGAACTTTCAATGCCAACTATAGTAGATATACTAGGCCGATCCTAACTCACTTTAGTCACTAGATTTGTCACCAGATTTGGAAAAAGTCACCAGAAAGGTCACTAGATTTCAAGGTTGGTAACATTGCCTGCTTCAAGGTCACCGCTTCAAGGCCACGTAGTAGGAAAGGTTGGTAACACTGCCTCTTCAAGGTTCCAGCTTCAAGGTCGCTCGCATTGCTTATCTTCAAGGTCATCCATGCTCGCACGTGCCCTTCGCTTCAAGGTCAAACGCTCCGTGCATCGAAGTATATTCCTCAAGGCCATTGAAGTAGCTAGATTTGAAAAGTCACTAGAAAAGTTACTAGATTGTTTTTCAAGGTCATTGAAGCAGATGAAGTAACTAGATTCGAAAAAGTCACTAGAAAAGTTACTAGATTGTTTTTCAAGGTCATTGAAGCAGATTGTCCACATCAGGTCAATTGTTTTCAAGGTTATCGTACACATTACCTGCATGGAAATATATTTCTCAAGGTCATCACATTGTCTACGTCTAAGTACCTGGTTTCCAAGGTCATGCTACCTCTAAACTACAAGGTTTTTCAAGGCCACGTTCCCTGCATCTGTCTTCAAGGCCAGGAAATGGTCAAGGGCACCAATCAATTCTCCGGGTGAGTGTTAATTTGACAGAAATTTTTAAGGTGCGCCGCGCCCCCCAATTCCAGGAAGTTCATTGACCTTTGTCTCAAGCCCTGAGGTATCGTACAGATTGTTGTCTATGCTAAGCATGTTTCAAGGTCATCAAGCAATTCTTGTAAGTTTACCTTGTAAGGTCACGCCCCCCCAGCAAAGTGCACTGACCTCAAATGGTTCCGTTCCCCAAATGAAGATAAACGTTTCCCAAAACAGGTAGCCGTTTCCTAAAACAGGTAGCCGTTTCCTAATAACAGGTAGCCGTTTCCTAAAACAGGGGGCCGTTTCCCAAAACAGATAGCTGTTTCGCAACACAGGTAGCCGTTCCCCCCATTTCAAGGTCACACCTCTGAGAAAAGAACAAAGGCGATTCATTGTTCTGGTCGACTGTTTAGAACAGTCCATTACAAATACGGGACATGATTTGAATTCGGTGTAGTTGAATAACGCATCTGTATTATCTTCACCATAGTAGTCACATCGGAATTTCAAAAAATTGCGATAGACAGGTATGTATTGGTTAGCACTGAAGTTCAAATGCATTCCTTCGTAGGGATAATACTAGGAATTCAAATGTACTTTAAGGTTTCTGATGTTAATGTGATCAAAATTTCCGGCTCTTGCAGACTTTGTGTACCTTTTACCTTGTTGGAATGGAACAATTATCCAGCGTGGTTTTTCCAGTTGCGTTGACGTTTTTATTGGCCATATATCAGAGGTTGCTTGTTTTAAAACAAGTAATTTATATAACTCCCATTGACGAAATGGAACAGTAATAATAGAATTCTTATTGATTCCTTTAAACAAGTCCGGTTTCGCGGCATCACTAAGGGTTAAGTGTGGTACTTTCCATTGAATTTTATTTAGGGTTATTTCCGCATCAACGTCACCATAGTAACAGTTTGTATCGCTTCTAGATCGAATTAAAATCAACTCTTGACGCATATTCACGATCACTTGACGATAATCCTCCATTATTCGAAATATGTGGTTCAATGGTATGCATACTGTAAAAGCTTTTTCGCCATTTCCCTCATCGAATTCTACTTGTAATGGTTCCTCAATCTTTGGTGACCACCCCAAATGGCTTAATGTTTTGCTCTTGCTTGTCGTATAAGAAATATATCCTTTAAGTGTAGATGTTATGCCGGGATTTCGGCAAACGTCCACTCTTGGACCGCCTAACTCATAACGAATCCCTTCAAAAAGGAAGTTGGGGAAATTATTGGTTCAGTTTCATGATTTTCTTCATCTTCTTTTTCAGCTTACCTTCTATGTACAGAAAACTATCATAAGTAGCTGTAATTAGATCCTGACTTTGAATTAAAATGCGTATTTCTTCGGAAGGTCCATACTTAGAAGAGCCATACGGAAGATAGGTGTGAATATCTGATTTAATTATAGCATCATCAAAATGTACGTTTTGAAAGATGTTTAACGATTCGGTCATTGTGTCTCTGTAGATGTTAACCACAATGAGGGTTGATGACTAATTAAAGATTTATTATAGGGATGATGTCTTTTATATGAATTTCCTCTCAAACCTATGTAAGCGTCCCGCTTTAAATTAATTGTTATTAATTATGCCTTTGAAAAGCTTAATTACAACACATATATTACATTACAGTTTGTTTAATTCATATAAATTTTTCAAGAAGGCAAATCTATCACTATAAATACTTTCACTGTTATACAGAAAATCCCTTGTTCACATTACATTACATATTGCATTTTTTAAATTACATGCACACTTGAATGCAAACCTATCGTTTTATATAAAGTAAAATTCATTGTACATATAGTTATTTATAGCGAAACTTTTTTCTGCATAAAAGTCTGTTAATTATTATATTACTAATTATGCAATGTAGTTTTGGGAAGCGTTATTGTTAAAATTATTAAAAATAGTTATTTTTAAAGAATGCAGATGCATTGTGTGTTTTATACAAAGAAAATCCCTATTAGCTTGAATATTACATTTTTATACATTCCTACAAAATTTTTAAGAATGCAAATGCATTATTAACAAAGAAAACCCATTGTTGAATAAAACATTGACTTTTTCCGCATTACATATTTTAGATGAATACATATGCATTCAGAGGACTTCGACAAAGCGATACAATAACTTCAGGTTGCGATGTGTGTAAGCGGAACATATCATTGTGCAAAAGAGATAGACATTAAACAAGTAAACTTCATTCATACACTTTCAAGGTCTCTTACACTTTACAAATTTATTTAACATTTCTTAGAAATACATTAATATTTTAATTCTTCATCTAAACTAATTATTTACCACATTTTACTGGAAGGTTCATGCATCATTAAAATGTACGTTTTGAAACATGTTAATAGTTTGGTCACTCAGAAATTTCAATCCAATTGATGTTAAAAGTATTTCTCTGCATATGTTAACTGCAATGAGGGTTGATTGGGATGAAGTCTTTTGTATGAAGATGGAACTGTCCTATGATTAATTCGCAGACCCATGTTCTTTTAGTTCTAAGTGTACCGTGAATGGTTCACTTTCACCAAAGTCTGTTAACTCCTTTTGATTTGTCAATTAGATTGTTATATTACTTATTATGTCTGTGTTTACTTCTAAATATTGAGTGTTGGTTGGAATTTTATCCAAACGATAGCCTGAGGGGACAGAAACGTCAATTTCATATATTACCTTTACAGGTTTACCGTTTCGAAAAGATCCCTTTATAATGTAGCACTCTACATGTAGATTAGTGTGTTTAATTATTTGGATGTCTAACGCGGATGTATGTAGAATATTTGCTTCTAATATTTTAGGCTCAAAACCGAGCATGCGGCCAATGCTACTCTCTTTAGTAAAATCGATCTCAAATGAACTGTTTATCTCACACTTAAGTGTATTGTTGTTCACCCTAATGAAAATTTTTCTGTGGGTATCTTTGATTTCAAGTAATCACTAATTTCATCTAACTCATAGGCACCGTGTGGAATATTAATCACTCGCAAATGAGATGAATTTATTCTAAAATAAAATCTATTGTTGCCCGTATAAATGTTTCTAATGCTGTTGAATCCGTAAAATCTCACCAATCCAACAACGTATTTCTTCTCCAAACCTAGCTCTATCGGTGGATAGAAGTTGCAGCTAGCTATGTTACCAACACTTTCTAAACTGAATGTTATTGACATAACTGGAAAATTTAAGGTTATGTCGATTATTTATATAGAAATTGTAGGCATAGGTGCCCACAAATAATGCTGTTAAATTCCTGATATTGTGTAATTATAATAAATTTTACATCCCCGAAAGTAGTTAATCAATTCAACTGGTGGTCGAAGATTACCGAAATTATCGTAATACCATACCTTTTCACCACGCTTTTTGTGGCAAACCCAATGTGTACCCGGTCGCTTTGACTATCTAAGTTGATGATTCCAGAATCATTTTTCCATGGTAATTTAGGCAGGCTATCTCATAAAAATACCCCTAAAGTATGGTACATCTTTTGTGTATTTCTTTAAATCAATATCCGTTAACGCTCTTTCGGGTAATCTATTCAGTTTTTTGGAAACGGTTTTAAGTATACTGCACCACCACCACTAGATTTGTATGATTTTAGATAAAGTGCGCCACCAGCGATCGACTCCATCATGCGATTATGGGGCGATGTCTCTTCTTGCAATTTTTTTGGCATTTTTTGCATCATTGACTGCTTTGGAAATTCCCGATGCGCCGCCAGCTAAAGCACTGATTGCTGATAATCCTGCGAATAACGGAATAAGAAATGGTAAAACACCTCCTTGTTTAGGTAAGGGAATTACTCTAGGAACTTTAATGTTTTTCTTTCCCCCAACCTTTTTACTATACGTTTTGCCGTTGACAGTACTGACATTATTTTTTTAGCTATTGTTTTTCGTACATGCATTAAACTTTCACCATTCTTCTTCTTGGACCGACGTTTACACCCCATTCCAAATTTTCTCTTTGCTTTCATGGCGGTACCGACTGCTAAAGCTGCAGCTCGTCCACCTAATGTTGCGTCTGCCGATTTAAAACGTTCCCAAGCTTTTCTTCTATAATTTTATCTGCTCTATGTCTACGTTCTAAATCTCGGTAGTCTCTATAACTGATATCATGCAGTTTGCACTGTGCATCTAAATGATTAATACCGGGGTCACCGCGTGCTAGTCGTTTCTCTAATTTTGTACCGGGACCACAATACTGGTAACCGGGTAAATGCAATTCCACCGGAAGTTTATTGATTAGCGTATTCACTAAACCACCTGCACTTTTCTGCTTCTTACCTACCATTGTTCACCTTGAGGGATAGGGCAGGGAATTTATACCTAAAATCGAGAGCGTAGAAACTTTATTTTTAGTAAATGCTATGCATTAGATAAGCAGGGCGATAGTGCAATATTTCCATTAAGCGTACAGTGTTATGTGAATTAATAATATACTTGGCATTTATAACATCATGAATGTCTTTATAAATGTCATCATCACCGAATTCCTTCTCACGAAAACGACGGTAGTCAACCACTTGTCGTATGAACTTTTCATAGAAACACGCTAGATTGTAAGATTCAAGAAATTCCAATCTATACTATGTAGCCTATTATATCCTTCAAATCGAATAATTCTTCTACATGAAGGGCATTGAATCTACACGAACAGAAGTTGTAGTTTTCTATCATAACAATTTTCAAAATTTTCTCATATCCTTTGATCAATTCCCAATTGTAATAAATACCTAGATTGCTAGATAGAGATTCGTAATCTTGCTCATGTGTTATATCCTCCTCGTTTACATGTGACCAATCAATTTGTCTTTCAATTTTTTGGGATCGGAAAAATTGTATTTCTACATATGAATACCATTTTAGAAGTTCAATCCATTCCTTCACGCCTAATACCACATTATCGCAGTTGCCACATCCCATACGCACTATTGGTGCAAGGCTAAGGTGTGTACTGTATCCAATTTCAATATGCGTATCGTTCGATAGTTTGTAGGAAGCGCAATCGATTAAGTATTGATTAGCGGCCTGTTTATACACCTCATCCCTATGTTGAAATGATGATGACCAGTTGGAATAACCTTCATCTTGATTCTCTTCATTTTTGCTACTACTACCATCACTATTTTGACAGCATAAACAACAAAATGTGAAATTATTATTCATATTGTTACTACAGTGGTATGAAGTATCCGGCAGCGAACCTCCAGATCGTTACAGGAATGATTTTATTGCAGCTTGCATGACTTTTCCACAACCGCACTACGACAGTAGAAGAGGGGCACTTGCGCCGCCATCTTGGATTTTGACGTCACAAGCCTGCCCACGTGGGAGACCGGTTTTTCCACCCTTATTTTTACTCGCTTACGTGTAGGACGTGTTTTTTCACCCCTATTTTTGCACATCCACGTGTGAGACCACATTTTCAACCCTTATTTTTATATACCCTCGTGTGAGACCGGATTTTCCACCCTTATTTTTACACGGTTACGTGTAGGACGTGTTTTTTCACCCTTATTTTTACACACCCACGTGTGAGACCACATTTTCAACCCTTATTTTTATATACCCTCGTGTGAGACCGGATTTTCCACCCTTATTTTTACACGGTTACGTGTAGGACGTGTTTTTTCACCCTTATTTTTACACACCCACGTGTGAGACCGTGTTTTCAACCCTAATTATTTTTACTCGCTTACATGAAGGACCGTATTACCCTTATTTTTTATGATTTCTTTTTGGGGTTAAACCTTATGGTTGTATTAAGGACCTTTTGACACCTAGGACTTTTGCTAACGCGAGGACAGGGTGGGGCTGGTCATGGCTTAGAACTGTACTTAGGGCTGGAGTTTAGCTGGGGCTGGAGCTAGATAAGTCTTAGGGTTATTTGGTGGTATTAAGGACCTTCTGGCTATATTAAGAACAGGGCCCCTGGAGGTTAGGCAAATGCACACGCATACAATGTTGGAAATTGCATAATTAATAAGATATTATTATTGAAATTATCGACCCTATTGCTTTAAAATGGCCACATGCTAATGGATGATCTTTACCTAAAATGTTGTATTTCTAATAAGGAGGTTCTTGTGCGACACGTGTAGGGCTTCGCAACTTGTTCTCAGGCCTTCGCCCTGGCCTTTGAGTAAAATTGATTTTAGTGCCATCTAGCGGCGTAAAGACTAATGAACATTTTCTATAACAGAAGCTGATAATGCACACCTCTCTCTTACTCTATCTTGCTTCTTCCTCCCCCTCTTTCTACACACACACAAACAATTCAATTAATTAATCAATCTCAAACAAAGCACGATCGATCACCAGATCAATCTCAACCAACCAACCGAAATTATGTCGTACAGTTTTGCGGAAATCAGATTACAGCTGAAACTGAAGACATTCAAGTTTAATTAAATATGATGTGAAATAATAAATAATTTCTACCCTAATGGAATGATGCTTTATGTATAGGTAGATCCTCTAAACAGCCACCACCTATACATTAGGAACATCATATCTGATTTATTTGCATGTTTAATTACATACACAAAACTATTTCATTGTAACGTGTTCATTAACAGCTGTAAAACCCATTAAAAAGTAATAATTACTTATATATAACATAGAGTTAAATTACAATTAACACGTTTTTAAGAATATCAGGTTGATATAACGGAAATAAAAGGCAAAAGGTTTTAATGGTTTATTATTATATAGGTGAATTAACAATAACTATAAGTTTAAAACCGTGCGTACTTACTATTTTGTAGAGCGGATCTTATGACGTTATCCTATAAGCATGATAATACATTTTAAAAATCTTTATCGGCATTTTGTTAGCAATATCAGGTAAAAACATAGATTAAAAATAATACGCTCACCTTTAGAAGTTTTCCTTCAGCGCTGTCATATGCTAAACTGAATTTTTATACAACGTACCTCACTAAAACACGCTTTTGTGAATGGCTGAATATAAACCACTCGATTACATACGGACATTAACTATTTAGAAAGTAATACAGAAAACCTGAATTCGTATTTAATAATTATGTTGTACTTACAAAAATTTACATTCAAAACACAAATATTTTAAAACGTCTAATACCACTAATGTTGCATCATAATAATAAAACTCATTATACAGTGATTACATATTAAATACTTAAAAATATGTAACTTAATACTACATCTATTATTACATAGAGATGGGATTATTCTTAAATTTAATTGATTTCGATAGAGCTCTGGAAATACTACAACCGTTCGAAATCTCGCTTCTTCTCTCGATATCAAAAAAGCTATACTAGTGATACATTAAGTAAGCATAATATCGGTACAGCTACATTGCTAACGATTATTGATGTTTTTTGCATGAGATTTTTGAATGAGACAGCCTGCAGGTATTTTTAAGAAAAGCTATACACATCTCACGAGAGCAAACGAGATTTTTGAGATACAATCTCCTCATCACCTACACCTTGAACGATTATATTGTAACCTATAAAGCAAAGCTAATAACCCTAATAGTTTATCAGACATTATTACATGGACACGAGGTTAGCTCTAAATTAAATGGTTTCAACGCTGCTCTGGGAATGCTGTACACTTAAAACCTTTAAGTCTGCTCGCCGAAGTTGTACCGTATTCACTTTCTTCAATATTTATATGCACTCTGTTTCGAAGCTGTAGTACGTTTTCTAATACATAAACCGAATCTTCAATACTGTGATACGTGTAGCAGCAAAACACATTAGCTAGTTAGTTTCACCTCTATATTACTTTACATGGAAGCCTGATCTTATCATAAATAAATACATCTGTCAAAAAAGCTGATAAACATAACTCCACGGCTAGGTATAGCAAGCAACGCTTCCAATTATAGCTCTTAGTCAACACAATAGGGCCTACAACAACTACATACAATCGACTAGCACTGCTTTAGCACGAGGTCAAACGAAAAACACGCACGCACCCACGTAAGCACACGTTCGCACGCACGCACACGCAAGCTCGCACGTACGCTCGCACTTACGCACGCACGTGCGAACGCTACGTACGTACGCACGCACGCTCGCAGGTACGCACGAACGTACGCGCGCTCGCACGTACGCACGCTCACACGTACGCGCGTTCGCACGCCCGTACGTACGCTCGCACGCACGCACGTATGCGCGCACACACACACACACACACACACACACACACACACACACACACACACACACACACACACACACACACACACACAGAGAGCGAAAACACGCTAAAGCGAAAACTTGTAAACTTGCAAACATGAATCAAGACGGTGGAGCACCGCTAGGAAAAAAAACAGGTTTATTAACAAAACCGAAGGAAAGCTTAACGTTTTGAAAATATATTATTATTATTATTATAAACAACAATACATCATTATTATTTAATAACATGCTTTATCGGTTTTCTTCTTCTTCTTGAACCGTGAGTCGTCCTCATCATCATCATCATGATTTTGAGATTTGCCCTTCCCCCCTATCTCATCGCTCTTCTTTCTCTTCTGTGAACCATCATCTTGGATGTGAGATACACCCAGCTCAACCACGTCATCGCTTCATCATTATCTTGAACGGTTATGTTGTAATAGTTTATTAACAAGTCCGTAAAATCTCTAATGTCCGCTGATGTTGGCTCATAAACAGGAGAATACATTATAGTAATGCTCACTCGATGACAGTTAGACTTTAAAGAGCGAAACACACGAGAAACGAGAACGCAGCTAGACTTTGGTTTTGTGAGCAAGCGTGCTCGTCAATGTTCGGGTAGAATCGGACATCTTCAGGTTTGTCTGAAGTATTGACCTAACCACACTTTAACATAGACCCTGGAGGCATGTTTATAAATCTAAACGCCTCTTTTATGGTCGAGGTATTTTCTCCTAAGAAGCCAGAACGCAGCTAGCCTTTGGTCTTGTGCGCAAGCGTGCTCGTCAATGTTCGGGTAGAATCGGACATCTTCGGGTTTGTCTGAAGTATTGACCTAATCACACTCTAACATAGCCCTGAGGCATATTTATAAATCTAAACGCCTCTTTTATGGTCGAGGTACTTTCTCCTAAGACGGCGTGCGTACGTGCGCGCGTACGTGCGAGCTTGCGTGCGTGCGTGCGTGCGAACGTGTGTGCTTACGTGGGTGCGTGCGTGTTTTTTCGTTTGATCCTCGTGCTAAAGCAGTGCTAGTCGATTGTATGTAGTTGTTGTAGGCCCTATTGTGTTGACTAAGAGCTATAATTGGAAGCGTTGCTTGCTATACCTGGCCGTGGAGTTATGTTTAATCAGCTTTTTTTTGACAGATGTATTTATTTATGATAAGATCAGGCTTGCATGTAAAGTAATATAGAGGTGAAACTAACTAGCTAATGTGTTTTGCTGCTACACGTATCACAGTATTGAAGATTCGTTTATGTATTAGAAAAACGTACTACAGCTTCGAAACAGAGTGCAGATAAAATTGAAGAAAGTGAATACGGTACAACTTGCGAGCAGACTTAAAGGTTTTAAGTGTACAGCATTCCCAAGCAGCGTTGAAACCATTTAATTTAGAGCTAACCTCGTGTCCATGTAATAATGTCTGATAAACTATTAGGGTTATTAGCTTTGCTTTATAGGTTACAATATAATCGTTCAAGGTGTAGGTGATGAGGAGATTGTATCTCAAAATCTCGTTTGATCTCGTGAGATGTGTATAGCTTTTCTTAAAAATACCTGCGAGGCTGTCTCATTCAAAAATCTCATGACAAAAACATCAATAATCGTTAGCAATGTAGCTGTATCATATTATTGCTTGACTTAATGTATCACTAGTATAGCTTTTTGATATCGAGAGAAGAAGCAGATTTCGAACGGTTGTAGTATTTCCAGAGCTCTATCGAAATCAATTAAATTTAAGAATAATCCCATCTCTATGTAATAATAGATGTAGTATAAAGTTACATATTTTAAGTATTTAATATGTAATCACTGTATAATGAGTTTTTATTATTATGATGCAACATTAGTGGTATTAGACGTTTTTAAAATATTTGTGTTTTTGAATGTAAATTTTTTGTAAGTACAACATAATTATTAAATACGAATTCAGGTTTTTCTGTATTACTTTCTAAATAGTTAATGTCCGTATGTAATCGAGTGTTTATATTCAGCCATTCACAAAAGCGTGTTTTAGTGAGTACGTTGTATAAAAATTCAGTTTAGCATATGACAGCGCTGAAGGAAAAACTTCTAAAGGTGAGCGTATTATTTTTAATCTATGTTTTTTTACCTGATATTGCTAACAAAAATGCCGATAAAGATTTTTAAAAATGTATTATCATGCTTATAGGATAACGTCATAAGATCCGCTCTACAAAATAGTAGGTACGCACGGTTTTTAAACTTATAGTTATTGTTAATTCACCTATATAATAATAAACCATTAAAACCTTTTGCCTTTTATTTCCGTTATATCAACCTGATATTCTTAAAACGTGTTAATTTAATTTAACTCTATGTTATATATAAGTAATTATTACTTTTAATGGGTTTTACAGCTGTTAATGAACACGTTACAATGAAATAGTTTTGTGTGTATGTAATTAAACATGCAAATAAATCAGGTATGATGTTCCTAATGTATAGGTGGTGGCTGTTTAGAGGATCTACCTATACATAAAGCATCATTCCATTAGGGTAGAAATTATTTATTATTTCACGTCATATTTAATTAAACTTGAATGTATTCAGTTTCAGCTGTAATCTGATTTCCGCAAAAACTGTACGACATAATTTCGGTTGGTTGGTTGAGATTGATCTGGTGATCGAGCGTGCTTTGTTTGAGATTGATTAATTAATTGAATTGTTTGTGTGTGTGAGAAAGAGAGGGGGAGGAAGAAACAAGATAGAGTAAGAGAGAGGGTGCATTATCAGCTTCTGTTATAGAAAATGTTCATTAGTCTTTACGCGCTAGATGGCACTAAAATCAATTTTACTCAAAGCCAGGGGGCGAAGGCCTGAGAACAAGTTGCGAAGCCCCACACGTGTCGCACAAGAACCTCCTTATTAGAAATACAACATTTTAGGTAAAGATCATCCATTAGCATGTGGCCATTTTAAAGCAATAGGTCGATAATTTCATAATAATATCTTATTAATTATGCAATTTCCAACATTGTATGCGTGTGCATTTGCCTAACCTCCAGGGGCCCTGTTCTTAATATAGCCAGAAGGTCCTTAATACCACCAAATAACCCTAAGACTTATCCCTAGCTCCAGCCCCAGCCCTAAGCTCCAGCCCTAAGTATAGTTCTAAGCCATGACCAGCCCCCACCCCTGTCCTCGCGTTAGCAAAAGTCCTAGGTGTCAAAAGGTCTTTAATACAACCATAAGGTTTAACCCCAAAAAGAAATCATAAAAAATAAGGGTAATACGGTCCTTCATGTAAGCGAGTAAAAATAATTAGGGTTGAAAACACGGTCTCACACGTGGGTGTGTAAAAATAAGGGTGAAAAAACACGTCCTACACGTAACCGTGTAAAAATAAGGGTGGAAAATCCGGTCTCACACGAGGGTATATAAAAATAAGGGTTGAAAATGTGGTCTCACACGTGGATGTGCAAAAATAGGGGTGAAAAAACACGTCCTACACGTAAGCGAGTAAAAATAAGGGTGGAAAAACCGGTCTCCCACGTGGGCAGGCTTGTGACGTCAAAATCCAAGATGGCGGCGCAAGTGCTCCTCTTCTACTTACGACTAAACACTATTTTTGAAATGAGCATGTTTACATATGGTTGGATGCACTAAATGTTATGCTTGTGGTTTTTCTGACTGCACCCAAACTACTCATGAATACGTCCTTTGTATTTTTTAAATTCCTCAATTCGATTTTATTGTACTTTGAAATACTCGTAAAAGCGCTGAGGTAAAACATGTTAAACTTCTCTGTTTCTAACACTATACGTTCACCATACTTCGTATTAATTACTATCACATTTATAATATTATATTTTTTCGATATCTCTAGGTCACATGCATTAGAAAAACATTGTTGTTAATAAATTATAAGTTTTATAAAAAATACTATTTGTTAGATAACCTTTAAGCGCCGCGCCGGCTTGAACAATGGACCGCCTTTGTTCTTGAAAGTTGATTTCTCAGAATCGAGCCTGAAATGGTGGGGGTAGCTGGATAACAATCTATTTTTAGAAATTATGACGGAACAATAGATCGCCTTTGTTCTTTTCTCAGTGGTGTGACCTTGAAAATTGTAAGCATAGACTTTGAAACGTCGGCTTGAACATTGGATCGCCTTTGTTCTTGAAAATTAATTCCTCATACCTGAAAAGGGGGGGGTATTTAGATAACAGTCTACTTTTAGAAATTATGACTCAGCCAAAACAATGGATCGTCAGCATAGACCTTGCAGCGTCGGCCTGAACAATGAATCCCTTTGTTGTTGAAAATTTATTTCTCAGAATTGAGCCTCAAAAAGGTGGGGGGTATCTAGATAATATTCTATTTTTAGGAATTATAACTCGACCAGAGCAATGAATCGCCTTTGTTTTTTTCTCAGAGGTGTGACCTTGAAATGTGGGGGGGGGGCGGCTACCTGTGTTGCGAAACAGCTATCTGTTTTGGGAAACGGCCCCCCTTTTAGGAAACGGCTACCTGTTTTTAGGAAACGGCTGCCTGTTTTAGGAAACGGCTACCTGTTTTGGGAAACGTCTATCTGTATCTGGGGAACGGAACCACTTGAGGTCAGTGCACTTTGCTGGGGGGCGTCACCTTACAAAGTAAACTTCCAAGAATTGCTTGATGACCTTGAAACATGCTTAGCATATACAACAATCTGTATTATACCTCAGGGCTTGAGACAGAGGTCAATCAACTTCCTGGAATTAAGCGTAACCTTGAAAATTCACACTCAGCCGGAGAATTAATTGGCGACCTTGACCATTTCCTGGCCTTAAAGACATGCAGGGAACGTGGCCTTGAAATATCTTGCAGTTTAGAGGTAGGAAATGTGATGACCTTGGAAACCACGTACTTAGACGTAGACAATGTGATGACCTTGAGAAATATATTTCGATGCAGGTAATGTGTACGATAACCTTGAAAACAATCTAGTAACTTTTCTAGTGACTTGTTCGAATCTGGTTACTTCATCTGCTTCAATGACCTTGAAAAACAATCTAGTAACTTTCCTAGTGACTTTTTCAAATCTAGTTACTTCAATGGGCTTGAGGAATGTACTTCGATGCACGGAGCGTGCGACCTTGAAACGAAGGGCACGTGCCAGCATGGACGACCTTGAAGATAAGAAATGTGAGCGACCTTGAAGCGGGGACCTTTAAGAGACAGTGTTACCAACTTTTCCTTCCACGTGGCCTTGAAGCGGTGACCTTGAAGCAAGCAATGTTACCAACCTTGAAATCTAGTGACTTTTCTGGTCAAAACGGTTGGGATGATTATCGCATAGCAAAATCCTCTTTTCCTAAATGTTCCTCCGTACGAGCCAAAAGTGAGTTAGGATCGGCCTTGCTATTTTACTAACTATCTTTTATCTAACGGAGGTTGGTTAAAATTAAGATTATATTTTAAACCTTTATTTAACAAACCTATTTGTTCTTTGTTAAAAGTCTCAGAAGATTTGTTAATAACAATATTTTCGTGTGTGGCATTACCTGTTTGCTTAATTTGTTTGTTGAATTTAAATAATTCTGATGAATAAATCTTTTACCAATAATTGTATGACCAATGGTGTCATCCAAGTGATAAAAAAAGTAATCCACTTCTCAAATTCATTACCATTTAATTCTATTACCAGTTTTAAATCTACGTCAAAAGACACTAATTCTTGCTTTGTTAGTTTAATAATTATGACATTTAATTTCTAAATCTAATCGTTTTCGCTTGGCAAATTCAAGCAACTTTTTACCTGCATATGAATCTGAATGACTAGCAATATTAATAAAATTCGGAAAACACATTTAAACTACGGCAATCTTTTAGAAATTTGATGTCAGTATTAATTAAAAATATACTCTTAATTTTAAAATACCTGTTCCTCAACCTTTACTGGGAAGCCATGTCACTTGAAAAATCTGGAACACCCCGACGTACCACACAAAAATTAAACCGAACGTGTTCAATAGTTAGGCTATCATCTCCGCGGTCGACTGTACGAACTACAAAAAATGTATAATATACAGGGCGGATACTCTAAGTAGAATAAATTCTGTAACTCAAAGAGGTGAAGTCCGGGAGAAAAATCATGATAGGCATTCTTTATAATTGTTTCCAGCCCTCAATCTGGGGGTTACAGTTTCTCCATATATCCATGACCCAATTCTCTATAGCGCCTTTCTGTTTTGCTAATTGTGCCTGGAGAAAGCCGCGGTAAATAGGGATGATTTGCTTGAAATAATTCAGCTACCTCAGCTTGAGTGCGACTTCGGTCACCATATCCGATCATCATTAATATCTCAAGGTGAGGGGTTTCCGTTAAATAAGCCATGCTAAATAATTTACTACGATGTGAAGATGTGAAAACTACACTAGATGAATTACTTAAATAAACGAGCAAAGAAAAATATAAGGAACAGAAAATATTGTAATTGACTAATATGGACCCTAATATATTAAGCAGGTAACTAAAATCGAGACTAAAACACAGACGGTTAAGAGCATTTTTCATCAACGGTAAAACCTGGCTTGCTGAGATAATAAATGCACGTTATCAATACGGCACATTTTTTATCTACCGACCATTCAATCATTGTCGAAATTAAAAAGCATTTAGTGAGTGTAAGAAACACAGAAGACAAAGATTTTTTCCTTCAACGATAAGATCAGGCTTGTTGCGATAATAAATGCATGTTATCACTACGGTGTATTTTTACCTACCGACATTTCAATCATTTTCGAAATTAAATACCATTGAACCAGAGAAAGTTGGTCTTTAGGTTTTTTCACTTTATTTTTCAAATGCCGGAGAAAATAAATACTGCGTTGTATTCCTTTTAATACAAGCTTTCACACGTTGTATCACTTGACCTACCCTTACATTTAAAAAAAAGTTAGGGGTGGCTTCACTCCCTGGGGTGAATATATGGAGAAACTGTAAACTCCTGATTGAGAGCCCATATATATATATATATATATATATATATATATATATATATATATATATATATATATAGTATGTCCCCGGATCGACTTTAAAAGAGGAAAATTCTCTTATTTTGATTTCTCAGAAAATTTCATTCTTGATGATTTGCCCTGCTTGTTTTCAAACCCCGAAACACAAATTACTTTCTATTTTACTCGTACGGTTCTCGAGATAATATCATTTTTCTTCAAAATTGGAATGTTTTTCCTAATTGTTAGAAGTAACTTTAGTAGGCGGATTTCATTGAAAAACACCACTGACAGAAATTGTCAAATGTCATAATTTTGTTGAACTGCAAATTAATTCATGCTAATTTGAATTGTATGCTATAATGTTGACTTTACAACAAAGAATTTATCTCATTCAATGTTACGGAAATGGGGAAGAGTGCTACCGAGTTGTTATCAGAAAATTCAACCAAAAATACCCGTAGGTTGCCATTTCGAATACCGGAGCAAAAAACTTGGTAACTAAATTCCTTCAAACTGGCTCGGTTTTAAACCTAAAGAAGCCAAAGAAGTTGTTCGATGAAGAAGATGCTGCTACTGTTCTCGCCGTTCATTCCGCAACAGAAGTTCCAAGGTTGTCTTTAAGAAGGAGGGCACTACGAATTGGGATAGCTAAATCTCATTTATAAAGAATCTTCAAGGAGAACAAAATTTTACTATTTAAGCCGCAATTTAGGCACACTTTAGAGAACGGTGATGAAGCCAAACGTCTGGATTTTTGTTTGGAAATGGGCAATAGAGTTTTGGAAGATTCAAATTTTCATAAACGAATAATGTTCTCCGATGAATCGACCTTTTCAACTAACGGAGTCGTTTCCTCCCAACATTGCCGTTACTGGAGTAGGACGAATCCAAACTTCCGAATTGCTAGTCGCAGACAATGTTTGAAAAAGTTAATGTGTGGTGTGCGGTTTCGTATCATGGAATTATTGGCCCATATCTTTTGATCAAAATATAAACCGTTATTCATATTTGGAAATGTTGCAAAATTTTTAACTGATAAACTGGATGAATTGCCATTGAACTACCAAATTGAAATGTTCTTCCAGCACGATGGGTGCCCTGCTTATTATGCCGGTACTGTTCGCCAGTGGCTCAATACAGAGTTCCATGATAACTGGATAGGAAGAGATGGTCACATTTTATGGCCGCCGAGAAGTCCTGATCTCACAATAATGGACTTTTATCTGTGGGGTCGATTAAAACAAATTGTGTACAGTGAGCCATTAGACAATGATGAAGAGCAATTGAAAAATAGGATACGGAATGTTGTCCAGTCCGTTTCAATCGACGAAATAACGCGCAGTTTCAATGAATTCAGAGCCCCCATTGAAATCTGTGCGGAAAAAGGAGAGCATTATTCGAATAGAAAATTAATAGTTCAGTTTTTGAGAATTTCATTTCATTTTACCATCAATTGTTAAATTTATTAATTAAAACTTGTGAGACCAATTTGATTTTTCCTTTGAAACAAATCAATTTACTTCAAAAATTACGAAAAGCTCGAATTTTCAAGAAAATGATATTATCTCGAGAACCGCTTGAGTTAAATAGTAAGTAATTTGTGTTTCGAGGGTTTGAAAACAAGCAGGGCAAATCAGCAAGAATGAAATTTTCTGAAAATCAAAAATAAGAGAATTTTCCTCTTTTAAAGTCGATCCGGGGACATACTGTATGTATATATATATATATATATATATATATATATATATATATATATATATATATATATATATATATATATATATATATATATATATATATATATATATTGATCTTCAGACTTTCGCGGCTGCTGAATGTACTGCTGGTTTCTCAGTGTTGATCCGCGTAGCTGTTCTGGTCCCCAAAAGACGATTTGTTGCAAAACGACGTTTCGGCAAAGTCTGATTTGCCATGCTCAGGTTGGTAATTGTCTGCTCCTGCTTCGAGCTACTTGAACTGAACTAACTTCCTGTAGTGTGTGCTGCTGCTTATGCACCATATTGCCTTTACTCACTGCTTTCACTGTGAAAGCAGCATATCCAAAAGGTGGATCAATCGATGAAGAAAAAGTAAAAAGAAAAAGAGGAGGAACAAAAAAAATGTGCTATTACCGCACATAAAATGAACAACTGATCGGGTTAGCAGAATTCTAAAAAAAACCATATTTAAGACGCATGCAAACATCGGAACCATATTGTCTAACCCAAAAACCAAAAATAATGCTAGAAGACCAAGGCATATACGAAATTCCACATGGAGACTGTGACTGAACGTATAAAGGACAAACAAACAGACGAATTAGTGCTAGAATGGAAGAACATCGATTATCAGTAAGAAAAACTCCACAATCTCATATTTAGGACAACATTCTCAATCGATATCGAACAAGAGCACCTTCTATAAGATCAGAAGGATAAGGCCAGCAGAAGGTCTAACCAAGAGAATAATAAGAAAAACTGTAGAAATCGAAAAACGCCCTAACAGCCTTAATATCCGAGACGACGCGCAGAAACTAGCTAATACATCGAAAATGGCATTAAACCAAAACAAAAAAAAAAACGCACAATAAACGTTTTATGTAATCTACAGAAAAACCAGCAAAACGGAAAAAAAAGTAAGACAGCGAAAGTAGAGAAATTGAAAGCTAGGGACGTTATAATTAACAAGGAACGCAGAACAAACGCCAGTTCAATACGAATAACGCGAAGCGGAACAAGATTATTAGTGACCTGAAAATAGCAAAGCGTTACCGAATCATCGAAGTCTCTTACATGAATACTATCAATATACGAAATCATGGACCCATAAGAAATGGAAATACATACATACATACATTACAAGCGAGTGACAAACTTATCAAACCGATAGTACATGGGAGATCTTTAACCACTTTAATAATTTTCCACGTTAATATACAGTGCCATTAACGTATCTAAAAATAGAACTCATTGTGTTCTTTTTAAACAAGACCTTTTAAAATACTACCTGGAATACCCTAAGGATCTATTTTAGGTCCAGTACTATTTCTTATTTATATTAATGATATGCCTTTATGTTTATCACCCGGAATCTTCTGTACCCTTTAGGCGGACGATGTGTCTCTTCTTTCTACTCAGAGTGATTTAAATTCAGCTCTTGAGATATCGAGTGATAGCGTAAACTTCATTAACAGTTGGTGTGCACCTAATAAACTTAAAATCAATGTAAACAAAACGGCAGTACTGTACTTTTCAACAAATCGCTCAATCGTTGATTGTTGTTCTCATCGCTAGCTTCCTGGGTTGCGTCATCGACACGCGTTTAAACTATAAATCGCAATGCGAGGTAATTGCCAAAAGGATGAACAAAACAATTTTCCTACTCCGAATATATATATATATATATATATATATATATATATATATATATATATATATATATATATATATATTGGAAGCGTTAGTCTATATTAAACGCAATGAATCCATATTTCCACAGATGTGTGTGAAGCACTCTTATAATACTCGTAGTAAATGTGGCATTGAATTACATTACTGCAGACTGACAACTTCCCAGAAAGGTTCAATGTACCAGGCTAAAGCATTCTTTAACTGTATTTCAGTCGGTATTAGGAAATTACCTCCATCTAAATTTAAGAACACTATTAAAAATTGTTTAATCAAAAATGCTTTCTACTCATTCCAGGAGTTTTTAGCTATCACTAAGACTATCAAGTGATGTAGTGTAACAGACTGTGATATTAGTGCTTGCACATAACATGCTCAAATATATTATCACTATTATTTTAAAATTTTTGGCTAAGTTTGGCCAAGATCGGCCACCGTATCCGGGTGTGCGTGTGTGCGTGCGTGCGTGTGTGCGTGTGTGTGCGTGGGTGTGTGCGCGTGTGTGTGTCGTGTGTGTGCGTGTGTGAGTGTGTGTGTGTACGTGTGTGTGTTTGTGTGCGTGCGTGTGTTCGTGCGTGCGTGACCTTTATCTTTTAGAGCTTATAAATAAGACATTTTCAAAATGTGGGTGTAATTTAATTATAAACCGTAACTGGATACTTTAATCAAAACGATCAAAGGGTTTCATTATGACTTATAATTAAAACCAAGATAAGTGGTACGTAACAGAGGTTGTAGATTATAAAATAAGCTGATTACTTGTAACTCATTAAAAAACAAAAGACCTGTGATACATTATGACTCATAATTAAAATCAAAATAAGTGTTCCGTAACAGAGGACTAAGTTCAGACAGCAGGTTCAAGCGTCCTATATCTGTCTTACAAATTAGTGTTAGTACCCCTTATTTCAAATCTTCTGCCATAACAATTACAGGGACCTATGTATGTTTGTGCTTTTAAAATATACCGCTAGGTGCAGCCACATCTATTACAAAAAAAACATCCATTAGTCCATACACCATCAGATGGCGCAACAAAAAAAACAAACTAGGCCTAGAAATATACCGCTAGATGGTGTCACCAGCAAATTCCAATTTTTAACCCACGACAGGAGGGCGTAGGCCCTAACACAATACTTGTCTTACAAGTTAGCATTAGGGCCCGTTATTAAAATACTATTTACCGTTAAATAAAAAAAATAGTGCCCCTTATTAGAATACCATTTCCAGCAAGGGGGCGAATGTCCGAGAGCAAGTTCCTATATTTGTCTTAGTTGATTAACATTTAAAAATTCCATAACGATGATAACGTGATGCTCTCTAAAGAGAACTAAACTCACATGTACGTATTTATAGTATCTTTCAAGGCGAAATTAAGTTATTGAATATTCCCAAGGTCAACTCCAAGGCCACGCCCGAAGTCAACCCCTCACGGTCAACTACAAGGTCAGGCCCAAGGTCAACACCCAGGGCCGGTCACGAGGTCAGTCTCAAGGTCAAATATACGGCCCCCACGGGGCCGTCAAGGCCAACCCCAAGGTCAAACAAGGCCCACCATGTAACCGTAAAGGTCAAACCGAGGTGAGCCACGTGGGTGGCCTTGGAAATTTCCAAGTCATTTGACGCCACAATAAACAAAACTGACGGCGACAAATGTCTCCCTTCTACTGGTGGTTTATTTATTGTCCGATGTGGAACAATGTTTCCTACCGACATTTCTGCACAGTGTTGTTGCAATGAGTAATAGGTACGATATCTAACACATCTTAAAAAGATTCGTCCTACTATTTTAATTTTACAAATCATTAATACACAATAATAAACAGATCTTGACATTATACCTGCCTCATGTTTTTTGCATGGGGAAACTGCGTAATGTACTAGAAAACAATTCCTCCAACACATTGTCAAAACATCAACACCCAATATATAACATAATAGATATTTATGTATTAAGGGCATAATCAGAAGATTATGGCTCGAGGGAATGTTAAAAGCCCGACGCGAAGCGAGGCTTATATTCCTGAGCCATAATCCAATTATGCCTGGTACATAACGTTTTATTTTATTTTGCACCATGAAACTGGAACAAAATATTAAAAAGATTCAGTATTTTCGGCAAGTTTTTAAATGCAAATGCAGTGAAATAAAGTCGACAGTAGGCTAATTTGTTGTTACTAAGATACTGTGATATTGCTATTATATATCATGACATGTGTTTGCTGTCAATCATGCTGCTTAGCATCAATGACATTTCCGTGCTATAAAGACCACATTACGCCCGCATTTGGAGGCGTATAAATAACATTATGGTGGCAAAATAAAATAAAATACATTACGCATACGTATAATGTTGGCGGAATCTCGGTTTCTGGCTCTCTTTATTTTCCATCTCTTATTGAGCGTCTCTCTCGCACACTGACTACGAAATATTCTTGCAGAAGCATTCAGCTACTATACGTTATGCGTATAACCTCTCTTATATACTATCGTGGTTCTGACGTAGCGGTGACTAGAAATAGAACCGTTTATTGCCTTTAAAGAAAATAATCAGTGCAAAGTGATGATGTTGTTAGACAACTTTAACTATTTTACACTTATAAAATTGTCTACAAAACATGTTTGTTTAATACTAATACAATTATAGAGCACCATAGAATTAACCAAAAAATACCAAGACACTGACTACCCGAAACTGTTGAGGCACATAATATATCATCTCCAATACAGGATGCAAACTTCAGGACAAAAAATATTACATTTTGTTCACTAACTCCGCTCAATAGATATGCCCATGGACCATTTGCAAAAATACCAACATCTTCACCAGCATGGGTTTCGTGATCCATGAGAACATAACTTGGATGTTTGTACATTGGTTGACCTATAATATTAATCAAATGACTGAAAAACTTATAAATGTAAATATTACTAAAAGTATGGTTTGTCAAATCCAGCCGATTGCCATTTTTATCTAATTTTCTTCCAGGACCGTTAGCGTAACTCAAAGCCATGTATGGCAAATTATCATCAGCTTTACCAGCAAATCCAAGAATATTATTTCCTCTATTTGGGTAACCACTCATGGTAATTGTATGGGAATGATCTGAAGTAACCACAATAAGCGTTTCAGACTCCTCAGTGATTTGAACTGCAGCTTCAACAGCTCTATGAAATTCAATCGTCTCATCTAAAGCTTTTACTGCAAAATTATTATGATGTGCTTGGTCAATGAGTCCACCTTCCACTAATAAGAAAAATCCTTTATCTGCTTTAGATAAAAGACCAATAGCTGCCACAGTCATTTCTTTTAAGGACGGCTGTTGTGCATTATTTCGTTCTAAGTTATAAGACATGTGATCTGAGTCAAAAAGTCCTAAGACAAACTCTTCATCGTTTGTAATCTTATTTAACCCATCACGGTTGTACACATATTTACACTGGGTGTCACTCTTATTATTCATCCACTCTAATATTAAATTACGCCTATCGAGCCTGCTTCCAAAATTTCCATTCTCATCTTTTTTGTTGTATGGAATAAAGTGCTTTCTTCCTCCACCAAAGATGACATTTAAATTTTTTCCGGTCTCCCCATGTATTAGCTGTGTTGCAATGTCTATACATTCTTCAGGATTTCTCTTATCTTCAACTACGTTAACATCTGACTCCCAATCTCGGAGTGCAGTATGGGCGAAAGCAGCTGAAAATGCGGTTGAGCATAAAACAAATTCGGTTTCACGTTTTACCAGCCGGAGTAGCATGTGTTATTCTTGTAGTTGTCACAATTCCTGTGCGCTTTCCCGAAAGTTGTGCTAAGTGTGCTAAAGAATGTGCATGAGTGGATTTATTTAGCATTGCTTCGCAGTCTTTATATTTTACGGCAGCCGTAACACCGAGGGTGCCTTGGTTAGTTTTAACACCAGATAACATCGCCGTTGCTGTGCAAGCCGAATCGGCAACTTGTGCATCTACACAATAAGTCTAAATGTATAAAAAAATATACGTGTTACTAATACGTGAATTGATTTCCATTGTGGTGAGAAAAGCTCAAAATGTGGTGGTACATTAGAAGTTAGTAAATACTCAAAACCTTCACATAAAATCTATTTGTTTATAATACTATAACTGTTTACCAGTTGACGTAAGTGTGCTAATTAAAAAAACTATTTTCAAAACATTTGATTTTTTTATTAAATAAAACTACTTTACCTTAGAAACGGTGAAGTGAGAATTGAGAATGAAAAAAAGAGCATTCTTTCAATCTGTCATAGGTTCTATCGATAGAAGGGTAAGAAGAAAGTAAATTTTAAATACGGACACACCTAAAAGATGTTGTTGTAAAGTGAACTCCCAAAATAGGTACAACTTTTGGGATTTCGCTTTAGGACCACCTCTTCTAGGTATGTGCGTATTTAATATTTGTTTTCTTCAATCACTTCTATCTACGGAATCACTGGTAGATAGATTTCTAGAGTTTAATGATTTTCTTGCATAATTTGTAGATTTTTGAACATAATCCTTTCAATTGCCGAGATTAGGTTTGAAGATAACAGTTCTGTCACCTTAGTCACCAATTATGTATTACAATCAAATAAATTTCATGATGAAGGTTTTGACTATTTGCTAACTCCTGAACGTTACCGGTAAGCTAAAATACTTGCTTTAGATAAACCAGTATACGGAAATTTTTCAAAAGACAGTTGTGTTTCTTCTCCCTTTGCATTAGATCTCTGTCCTAAATGTATCCTAGCAGCTGTTAATGTAGTAATTGACATACCGTCACCAATAAATAATATAATATTTTTGGCCACATCTGGAAATATTTAGTTTACATGAAAATTAAGTGTAATGTGTGATAAATGTTACTTCTATTTAGCTTCCTGTTGATGCGTTCGGTTAGTACAGATGATGCTTGTGAGTGCCAAAAATTAGCAGTAACTGTTTCCCTGTCGCGTTTCATGTTATTTTCTATAAAAAAAAACAAAATTTATACAATAGTAAGTAACTAAACCATATGCAGGCATTGTCATTCAGTTTAATTGCGTTAAACTAGACAAAATATTTGAACTTTCGTTTAGCTATCGTAGTCAGTAAATAATGCAACAAAAATGAAAATTCTGTTTGAGTAATAAAACCCAAGGCATTTTAACAGTAAGTAGGTATGCCGCAAGGGTAAGTATTGGGTCCACTTTTATTCATAATTTACGTTAGGTACTTCAATTCCTTTCACAAGAATGATGTTGCGACTGTATTTTTTAAATGTCTCACGAATTGTTAAAGATATTAAAGTGGAATTTTATATTAATGCGTTCAAAGTAAATAGCATTAATTGTTACGCTGTTAGTAAAAACGAACACTATCACAAACTTCTTGTTTACTTTAACGCAAATTATTTACTTGCAAGTAGAACTGATAAGAATTCTTGACATCACTCGTAAAAACAAATATCTGTAAACAATACAAGCCAACGGAATCAAACTGGAAGTAATAAAAAAACCATACTAATGCAACAATTACAATTACAATGATTTATCAATGTTAAACTGCCAGTTTTACACGGCAACAATCATTGGATTGCTATTACCAATATACAAATTATTACTTAGAAAAAGGTATCCTTTACTAAATATAATGAGGTGTTTATTGGGTTATTATAATGATCGTTTCCACTTCACGATTCTAGAATATTTGTGTGAGTTAATAAACAAGGCGTGAAAGTTTTTTAATTTTTTTATTGTTTGACATAAACTGATAAAAACTGAATTAACCATTAATAACCAGAAATTGTTTCTTATAAAATAAAATGTTAAACTTACTGTGATCAAGATTTTTTCCAATTATAATGTTGATAAATATGCACAAAATAACAGTGTCAAAAAAGTATGGCTTCATCTTCACGTAATGTTTCTCACTGTCTTAAATAAATAGAAGTGTTGTTATCAGAACCCAATTTCAACTTGTACGTATCACTGTTTAATGTTTATATCTTTACAGTGCTATCATTTTCAGCATTGAGTTAAAAAATCATGTTTTCATTCAACGTTTTCAGGTAATAAAATAATAAGTTCTTTAAAGATTAGTAAATGTAAAGCGTATTATTAGATTGTAAAGTCAGGAGTACCTGTTGCAAATTCATACATTTTCAAAATATGATTTAGGTATTACTGTGTATTACAAGTTTTATCCAGTGCAGTTAAAACAGTTTTCTTTTTCTTAAGATATTAAACTAAAAAATTTAAAAAACCCCCGACACAAAAACTTACACTTTTAAAACAAATTTTCTTCTCAGAGCTAAGAACAGTCTCGATCCACCTTCCAAAAAAAGAAATCAAATCCTCTAATAAAAAGTAAAATAATTCCTTTATTAACTAGAAAAGAGCTGATGATCTTCAAACGGCCGAACAGATTTTCTTGAATCATAGTTAAGAACACAAAAAAACTAAATCAAAATAGGTTCATCCATGGTACTATAAAGTCTATAAAGATACGCTCACGCTCGATTCGTATACCTGTTTTCTGTTCTGCAGCGCATGACGTCACCGGGTGACAAATGCAAAGTGCAGGCAAAGAATATATCGCATAATTCGTGTATACGCGTATATATTCTTTGGTGCACACTTTTCCTCGTTAGAAGGGAATAAAAGACAACGCGTCGCGTTTCCGTGCCGTCAGCGTAAATACGCGATAACCTTTCCTGTCTTTGCTACGTTAGGGAGATATATAAAATCTTAAAAATCGTACAAACTACCACGTACGAGACAATTTATTATTCAATAACTATTTGAGTAACAGAAAAAAAGAATAAAACGTATACGAAGCTTGCATACATATATTTGTTTGAAAGATTTAGATTGAAATCTTTATAAACTTTCTTTTTCTAATTTTAGAATTTTCTTTAATATTCTAATTCGAAAATACATTTTGCATCTAAAAAATAGTGTTTTCGCCAGTTCGCTCAATTCTATATTTTCAGATAACTTCTTATGGTTTCTTAAAAATTCTTTTTCAATTTTAAGCGAAGGTCCATTGACTTCTTCAAAGACACGGTCTAAAACACTACATTTTTTAACAAAATCGTCTGTTGGTTTCAATAATCCACTTTCAGATAAGTGTGTTACCCAAGAATTATAATTTTTGCAATCAGGAATGCATCAAGCTTTTCTTTTTTTTCTAAGTTTATGTGCTATGAATCCTGCTAGATTTTCTAAGCGATTTTTGAAAGCTCGTCTTTTACACAATGTTCTTCAACCTGAGGTACTTTTAAACTTTTTGACCAGTCACTACAGTAGTACGGGGGCACCCTCCCCTCCACTTTTTTACGTCACTAGTCCCGCCTACTGGGACACCTTCCCCTCCACTTTTTGTACTCGCCCACGTGAGAGGCGTATATTTTGAGGGTGGAGCCAGTTTCTTTCGCCATTTTAACCTCGGCGAATTGAGCCCTAATTTGGCTGATTAAGAGCCTTTTCGCTGTATACCCTTGGAGGTTAGGCCATTGCACGTGCATGCTGTGTTCTATTGGAGGGATAAAAACTGGGCCACGCTCTACCTTTTAACTGATTGCTCGTCCGTGCAACAGCCTCTCTGGCTTCTGATTGGTCCTTAGACCCACCACTCAGCCGCTATGCTCTGACTGGAGGATTAAGTCTCTTCATTCTGATTGGTTATGGCGGGGATTTTGAAAATGTTTTTTAGTAATAAAGTGGTTCTTATCAGACAAGTGTATGAACTGGGACCTGGTCCTGCGCGGGAAATTTGAAATTGTCTTTAATAATAAAGAGGTTCTTGTAAGACAAGTATAGGAACTACCATGTAAGTCTTCAAAATTTGTTCTAGGGCCTTCGCCTGTTGCTGCCCCTGGTTGAAAATGGTAGGGGCCCTAACCTTATATATAAGTGAAGAAACTAGCTCTTGGGCCTTGGCCCCTGTTGTTACCCCTGGTTGGAAATGGTATTTGTTTTTGTAGGTTATGACTGGTAATTTGAAGTTGTATTCTAATAAGGAAACCCTATTGCTATCTTGTAAGACAGGTGTATGAACTTATGTTAGGGTTTGATCTTGCGTGGGGAATTTGAATGACAGTAAAATTTAATTATAGAACACTTATTTTTATTGTAAATATCATAATTAAAGAGCCTCAGTGCGTTATAAAAAAAAATTACTGACGTTCAGATTATTCTCTAATGAAACAAAAATTTTTATTAAGTTAATTAATTATTACAATATTGTTTTCTAAGCGAATATTAAAACTGATTGTTTTAGCTGCATTGATTGCATTGAAATATGTTTAATATCCAGCCGCTCGTTAAATTGTTATATATTGTACACCTTAATATTTTTAAAGAAACTTGTTGTTAAGTATAACTTATATGTGTTTCATAACTGTAATTAAAAATCTGTACAAGTAAATAAAAGGTTAACAGACACTTACCAGCTCTGTATTGAAAGAACATATTTGAGGACTGATTCACGAGTGATAGTCACTGTTTTGTGTTACTCGTCTAATCAAACTAAAGTACTTTCTATGTTTTACGTTTATGAATAGTTGATGTAAAACTAGCTATTGATTTTCCCATAATTAATTTTAGAGTGTAAATATGCAAACAACCTAATTATCTTTATCACACTTACTGCAATTCGTATTTACCTTTCCTTAAAGTAATTAATAACAAAGCGGTTTGAACAAAAATTATATGTTGTCCATACATACATACACACAAATTGTTTTTATAAAAAGCGCATTAAAAGTTTGGAATGTAATAATTACATGTTTGAAATTCCACAACAATATGTAGTTAGAAACCACTGTTCGTGTTTACTTTTAGCTAATTACTGTGTAATTATATAATCCTGTTAAATTTAATAGTCTAAAAAATTGATTACCAATATCGAATGGGTAACATAATTTCTTTTAAAAAACACTAAATCATAAATTTTATAACACGATATCTGATATTACGCAACCCTTAATTAAAAATATATGCTATTGTATTCCAATTTTAAGGTTAACTGCATTTTTTATGAGACAATCAGTTCTTGTACTTAAATTTTTTTAATTATTCTCATTTTAAAGTGTTAGATAATATAAGGAATAAAAATGTGAATTTGTTTGGAAATTACCAACATGTTATATCGTCTATTAACAATTTATTTTACCGTCATTAGAAGTGATTTTATCATTAACATATTTAAAATTTGCCACGTGTCTAACCATCAAATGGCATAAAAAGAATGAGTGAGCTCGACTAAATTCAGGCGTACGGTCGGAAGACCGCAGAGCACTCGGATGCGTGGTTGTTGTGTAGGTGTAGCTTAAATTGATAGTAGTCTGGTTAGATAGGAACCGGATATGAGTAGGCGCCACAGGCTTTAATAAAGAAGTACTCAACTAGTGTTGAAAGGAGAGTAAACCCTGTAAAGCCTGAAACAGGATTTACTAAAAAAAAAGAAAAAGAAAGAAATAAGAATGAAAGGAGGAAGTAGAAATGAGTCGACAAATCCCCCGATGAAGTAATTTTGATTGTCGGTATTTTGACAAAGAATAAAATAATATATATATATATATATATATATATATATATATATTAACAGTCCACAGAGCCCATGGTGGCAAGCAGTAACCCTCAGCTTATGCCCACGTCAAATTATATTTTAAATTTCAATTAAAATAAAAATAAAAGTAAACGTATTATATGCCCCCTTCCAGCTGTTGTAAGATGTTACTATTCGTACTCGGAATTGGCTAATTTCACACATAATCCCATTGGGATGTTCAGTAAGAGAAAAAAAATAATAAAGAATTTAATTAAGGAACGTGCTTGCCTTACGCTTCACACTGTATACAGTAAATAGGAAGGCTTGTTCCGTCCACAGTAAATAACTACAATAATCAACAAAGTAGTCAAGAAATTCATAGGAAGTAAATTGGCCCGAACAACCCTGTCCACAAGAAAAGTTATGTACATAACACATAAAGATTATGAGATAAAAATTACAAATTCGTACAAAATTAAATGTTTAACATTTGCAGTAGTTCACGTAATACAGATACTCATTACACCCGGTATACTGCAATTAAAGTAGGAGTTAAATCGTTGATTGAATGTAGCCACAGAAGCTAGAATTAATTAGTCAAAACGGAAGCTAAAATTGTTTAGGTGTGGTATCTATTTTAATGATTCAAGTAAAGTTTTAACTATGATTGAGTACAAAAATGTTCAGAACTGAATTAGTGAATATATATATACCGTTTTAGATAAAAGGAATTTTGTGAAATTGAACTGCTGGAAGTACCATAAACATATAAATGGAAATAAGAGGTAACAATTTTCGATTATTTGATTACACAAGTAATAATATCAGTCCATTTATTCTCATTATAGCAATTCACTAAGAACCTCCTCGGTGTAATTGAAATTTGGAAACACAATCATGTAACCAGATGATAAAGAAAGAAAAAAATATCTCACCTTTATTGTTGAATCTATTACTTATTTGATCTTGCGAATTTTGGCTACCATTCCAATGATCTAGCACCCTTCACGTATATGGTCATAAATGTCAGCAAGGATCTTATGCCTCTCAGCGGTAACCATATATTTTTGATGTAACGTAACAGTAAAATTTGAGCAGAAAATTGGTAGTAGAGAGATGCCCATACGTAGGTAGTACAGAGATGTTCGTACGTAGGTAGTACAGAGATGCTAAACATAGGTAGCACGGAGATGTTAAAAGTAGGTAGCACGGAGATGTTAGAAGAAGGTAGTACTGAGAAGCTAAAAGAAGGTAGTACGGAGACGCTAAAAGAAGGTAAATATAAGCACGATGTTTAAGTAATTGTGACCATTCATACCTATTACAGGTGACAAACGAGCTGACAGTGAACATTCAACGTAATTTCGATTGAAGTGTCTGTATATGCATAGAATTAGTATTGAATGCTTTTATATTCGAAAACCTGAAAACAATTTTAATTACCATGAGGTTATGGAAACATGTGCCACTTACCGAAGATGTGGACGAATGAATAATTTCAATCATATCCGCCTATAAAAGCGTTAGTAATACTTTTACATAACCAAGTATTACTCTAAGTGAGAATTTTCCAGAAAAATTGATGCTTCAGCATCCAGAACCAGAAATGAAAAATTCTATAGAAACTCAACATCCACCATCAATGGCGTTCTTAACAGGAAGAAAGAAAAATTGGCCAACACCTTAAAAATCAATTTTACAAACTTGAGAAAATTTTTGTATTTAAATCATTGTTGCCAAAGTTAAATTGTGTAGAAAATATTTATTTATTATATGTATTTGTATTATTTGACCTTAAAAAGATCCCAGGTTTCTATTTAACTCTTTATATTAAATGATCCGAAATCTCAGAGATGTCGCTGAAGGTATTAAATTTGAGTTATATTTGAACTACGTAAAAGATGTGTACGAAAGTTACATACGTTAATTTAAATGCAAATTAGAAATGCGTAAAGATTTGCGAAAGAGTGATTTAGAAACATTCAACCGAAAAGTAAAGTGCTATATTTAATAAGTAAATTTGACAAAATGACGAACGTTATCAAAAAGAAACGTTTTCCAATTAAGCACGTAACAAATTATTATCATTTTTTACACCGGTACTAACCTTCAGTGATACTTTTAAATTATGTTCGTCTTTGGTAATTACACTTGACACATTGGTGTTGTTATAAGTAGTACACGGACACTAGACGCCATCTTGGATTTTGACGTCACAAGACCGCCCACGTGGGAGACCGGATTTTCCACCCTTATTTTTACTCACTTACGTGTAGGACGTGTTTTTTCACCCCTATTTTTGCATATCCACGTGTGAGACCGCATTTTCAACCCTTATTTTTTATATACCCTCGTGTGAGACCATATCCTTTCTTTTCGAAGGCCCTTTTCAATCCTAATTATATGCCCATGTGAGACCGTGTTTTCAACCCTTATTTTTACACACCCACGTGTGAGACCGTATTTTGAATCCTTTCTTTTTCATCCCTAATTAAAGTTTTGATTTTTAATGGCATACGTGAAGGACCGTATTTATTACCCTTATTTTGAGATGATGATCTTTTAATTATTTTTATTAATATAAGATGATGATCTTTTAATTATTTTTATTAATTAATTATCCTAGGGAAATTCTTAATCTGATAGCTTTAAGATGATTATGATCTTTAATTATTTTATTAATTAATTATTTTTAGCCCCTGGAAAATGATGTAAAAGATAGTTTATTTAATTTTGTATTTTACTATTAACATTTATTAGAACTTGTTTATCAGATATTATTTAAAGAATTGATTAGATAATAATAATTACGTACACAATGACTGTATTTCCCCATTTTATTTTATTAGCGTATTTTTACCAATGAGATTGTTATTACATTTATTTTAATGCCTATCTACAGGTTGTATTTAGGTGGGCTGGTCTAGGGTTAATCTTAGGGTTATTTGGTGGTATTAAGGTCCTTCTGGCTATATTAAGAACAGTGCCCCTGGAGGTTAGGCAAATGCACGCATACAATGTTGGAAATTGCATAATTAATAAGATATTATTATTAAAATTATCGACCCTATTGCTTTAAAATGGCCACATGCTATTGGATGATCTTTTACCTAAAACGTTGTATTTCTAATAAGGAGATTCTTGTGCGACACGTGTAGGGCTTCGCAACTTGTTCTCAGGCCTTCGCCCCTGGCCCTTTGAGTAAAATTGATTTTAGTGCCATCTAGCGCGTAAAAACTAATGAACATTTTCTATAACAGAAGCTGATAATGCACACCTCTCTCTTGCTCTATCTTGTTTCTTCCTCCCCCTCTCTCTTTCTCACACACACACACACACACACACACACACACACACATACAAACAATTCAATTAATTAAACAATCTCGAACAAAGCACGCTCGATCACCAGATCAATCTCAACCAATCAACCGAAATTATGTCTTACAGTTTTGCGGAAATCAGATTACAGTTGAAACTGAATACATTCAAGTAAAATTAAATATGACGTGAAATAATAAATAATTTCTACCCTAATCGAATGATGCTTTATGTATAGGCAGATCCTCTAAACAGCCACCACCTATACATTCGGAACATCATATCTGATTTATTTGCATGTTCAATTACTTACACACAAACTTGTTTCATTGTAATGTGTTCATTAACTTTTGTAAAAACCCATTAAAAAGTAATAATTACTTATATAACATAAAGTTAAATTAAAATAACATGTTTTTAAGAATATCAAGTTGATATAACGGAAATAAAAGGCAAAAGGTTTTAATGGTTTATTATTATATAAGTGAATTAACAATAACTACAACTTTAAAATCCACGAATGCGTACTTACTATTTTGTAGAGCTGATCTTATGACGTTATCCTATAAGCATGATAATACATTTTTAAAACATATATTAAAAATAATACGCTTACCTTTAGAAGTTTTTCCTTCAACGCTGCCATATGCTAAACTGAAATTTTTTATACAACGTACCTCACTAAAACACGCTTTGTGAATGGCTGAATATAAAACACTCGATTACATACCGGACATTAACTATTTAGAAAGTAATACAGAAAAATCTGAATTCGTATTTAATAATTATGTTGTACTTACAAAATTTACATTCAAAAACGAAATATTTTAAAACGTCTAATACCACTAATGTTGCATCATAATAATAAAAACTCATTATACAGTCATTACACATTAAATACTTAAAATATGTAACTTTATACTACGTCTATTATTACATAGAGATGGGATTATTCTTAAATTTAATTGATTTCGATAGAGCTCTGGAAATACTACAACCGTTCGAAATCTTGCTTCTTCTCTCGATATCAAAAAGCTATACTAGTGATACATTAAGTAAGCATAATAGCGGATACAGCTACATTGCTAACGATTATTGATGTTTTTGCATGAGATTTTTGAATGAGACAGCCTCGCAGGTATTTTTTAAAAAAGCTATACAATCTCACGAGATCAAATGAGATTTTTTGAGATACAATCTCCTCATCATCTGCACCTTGAACGATTATATTGTAACCTATAAAGCAAGCTAATAACCCTAATAGTTTATCAGACATTATTACATGGACACGAGGTTAGCTCTAAATTAAATGGTTTCAACGCTGCTCTGGGAATGCTGTACACACTTAAAACCTTTAAGTCTGCTCGCCGAAGTTGTACCGTATTCACTTTCTTCAATTTTTATCTGCACTCTGTTTCGAAGCTGTAGTACGTTTTTCTAATGCATGTGTGTGTGTGTGTGTGTGCGCGCATACGTGCGTGCGTGTGAGCGTACGTACGGGCGTGCGAACGCGCGTACGTGTGAGCATGCGTACGTGCGAGCGTGCGTACGTTCGTGCGTACGTGCGAGCGTGCGTGCGTACGTACGAGCGTTCGCACGTGCGTGCGTACGTGCGAGCGTACGTGCGAGCTTGCGTGCGTGCGTGGGTGCGAACGTGTGTGCTTACGTGAGTGCGTGCGTGTTTTTTCGTTTGATCCTCGTGCTAAAGCAGTGCTAGTCGATTTTATGTAGTTGTAGGCCTTATTGTGTTGACTAAGAGCTATAATTGGAAGCGTTGCTTGCTATACCCTGGCCGTGGAGTTATGTTTAATTAGCTTTTTTTCTGACAGATGTATTTATTTATGATAAGATCAGGCTTGCATGTAAAGTAATATAGAGGTGAAACTAACTAGCTAATGTGTTTTGTTGCTACACGTATCACAGTATTGAAGATTCTGTTTATGTATTAGAAAAACGTATTACAGCTTCGAAACAGAGTGCAGATAAAAATTGAAGAAAGTGAATACGGTACAACTTCGGCGAGCAGACTGAAAGGTTTTAAGTGTGTACAGCATTCCCAGAGCAGCGTTGAAACCATTTAATTTAGAGCTAACCTCGTGTCCATGTAATAATGTCTGATAAACTGTTAGGGTTATTAGCTTGCTTTATAGGTTACAATATAATCGTTCAAGGTGCAGATGATGAGGAGATTGTATCTCAAAAAATCTCATTTGATCTCGTGAGATGTGTATAGCTTTTCTTAAAAATACCTGTGAGGCTGTCTCATTCAAAAATCTCATGCAAAAACATCAATAATCGTTAGCAATGTAGCTGTATCCGCTATTATGCTTATAATGTATCACTAGTATAGCTTTTTGATATCGAGAGAAGAAGCAAGATTTCGAACGGTTGTAGTATTTCCAGAGCTCTATCGAAATCAATTAAATTTAAGAATAATCCCATCTCTATGTAATAATAGACGTAGTATAAAGTTACATATTTTAAGTATTTAATGTGTAATGACTGTATAATGAGTTTTTATTATTATGATGCAACATTAGTGGTATTAGACGTTTTTAAAATATTTGTGTTTTGAATGTAAATTTTTGTAAGTACAACATAATTATTAAATACAATTCAGGTTTTCTGTATTACTTTCTAAATAGTTAATGTCCGGTATGTAATCGAGTGTTTATATTCAGCCATTCACAAAGCGTGTTTTAGTGAGGTACGTTGTATAAAAATTTCAGTTTAGTATATGGCAGCGTTGAAGGAAAAACTTCTAAAGGTAAGCGTATTATTTTTAATATATGTTTTTACCCGATATTGCTAACAAAATACTGATAAAGATTTTTAAAATGTATTATCATGCTTATAGGATAACGTCATAAGATCAGCTCTACAAAATAGTAAGTACGCATTCGTGGATTTTAAAGTTGTAGTTATTGTTAATTCACTTATATAATAATAAACCATTAAAACCTTTTGCCTTTTATTTCCGTTATATCAACTTGATATTCTTAAAACATGTTATTTTAATTTAACTTTATGTTATATAAGTAATTATTACTTTTTAATGGGATTTACAAATGTTAATGAACACATTACAATGAAACAATTTTTGTGTAAGTAATTGAACATGCAAATAAATCAGATATGATGTTCCGAATGTATAGGTGGTGGCTGTTTAGAGGATCTGCCTATACATAAAGCATCATTCCATTAGGGTAGAAATTATTTATTATTTCACGTCATATTTAATTAGACTTGAATGTATTCAGTTTCAACTGTAATCTGATGTCCGCAAAACTGTAAGACATAATTTCGGTTGATTGGTTGAGATTGATCTGGTGATCGAGCGTGCTTTGTTTGAGATTGATTAATTAATTGAATTGTTTGTGTGTGTGTGTGTGAGAAAGAGAGAGGGGGAGGAAGAAACAAGATAGAGCAAGAGAGAGGTGTGCATTATCAGCTTCTGTTATAGAAAATGTTCATTAGTCTTTACGCCGCTAGATGGCACTAAAATCAGTTTTTACTCAAAGGGGCGAAGGGCCGAGAACAAGTTGCGAAGCTCTACACGTGTCGCCCAAGAACCTCCTTATTAGAAATACGTTTTAGGTAAAAGATCATCCAATAGCATGTGGCCATTTTAAAGCAATAGGGTCGATAATTTTAATAATAATATCTTATTAATTATGCAATTTCCAACATTGTATGCGTGTGCATTTCCCTAACCTCCAGGGGCACTGTTCTTAATATAGCCAGAAGGACCTTAATACCACCAAATAACCTAAGATTAACCCTAGACCAGCCCACCTAAGCGCCAACCTAAATACAGTTCTAAGCCAAGACCAGCCCCACCCCAGTCCTCACGTTAGCAACCACAAAAAAGTCCTAGCTGTCAAAAGGTCCTTAATACAGCCATAAGGTTTAACCCCCAAAAGAAATCATGAAAATAAGGGTAATACGGTCCTTCACGTAAACCATTAAAAAATAATTAGGGTAGAAAATACGGTCTCACACGTAGGTCTATAAAAATAGGGGTGAAAATACACGTCCTATACGTAAGCGGGTAAAAAATAATTAGGGTTGAAAAGGGCCTTCGAAAAGAAAGGATACGGTCTCACACGAGGGTATATAAAAATAAGGGTTGAAAATGCGGTCTCACACGTGGATGTGCAAAAATAGAGGTGAAAATACACGTCCTACACGTAAGCGTGTAAAAATAAGGGTGGAAAATATGGTCTCCGACGTAGGCGGTCTTGTGACGTCAAAATCCAAGATGGCGTCTAGTGTCTCGGTACTACTGTTATACAATGCAGATTTAAACTTTCTTTCTTTTAAAACACAGAATATTTTCTAATCATAAATTTTAAAAAAGCAGATTTGAATTAAAAGACAACAATAAGGTCTTTTTGACGACGATTGATGACGATTAACATATACATCATTGTGTTTTTAAAATACTTATCTTTTTTGGGATTTTTTAATGGTGTACTTTAAATTATACAATCTAAACGTTTCGTCAGTAGTAATGTTTGTTAAAAATTGTTAAAGATGTAGTAAACAATTTTGTCAAATTTGAAAAATTAAAACATAAACATAAGCCTGCTATTAGTATAACAGTTTGGGAAACATAAATCCAACTATAAAATTTTTTTAGTAAAGAATAACTAGGTCATAAAATTAAATATTATTAAACTGCCTCAAAGGTAAGTATTTTATTATGAGTGTTAATGGTGAAAGTTTACATTTTCATATCATTGTATTTTAATTTTAAAACTTAATTGCAACATTATGAGAGTCAATCAGCCCAGACATGTAAAATAGGCTTTTTTAATTATGTCCGTATAAATTGTTAATATAATATAAGAATAACAAGTGGCGATATATTTAAAGATTACTATCGAATACTGTTTTGTAATAAAATGATAAAAGGGTTTTTTTAAAACAAAGGTCTTAGATTTTAAGTTGACATGCATTAATTATGCTAAGAAAAATTCAAATTATTACACTACCATTTGTAGGTTTTGATCTTTTATTTATTTACAACAAATTTATTTGCCTTGAGAAAGTCATCGGCCTTGAAGCAAGCCATAGACGAAATCGGTCTTGAAGTTAGCCTATGAATTTCAAAACAACTTAATTTGACCTTTGACCCTGTACAATTCTATAAAAGCGTGTGCTTGGTTTAGCTAATTTAGTTCTGTTCCGAAGAGCATTACGTTATCTTAGCTATGCAGTCTTTAAACGTTAACCAAATTCTTGAGTTGTTCAGTGCAGGCGTGTTAACCGATGAGTTGTTGAAAAATGCGTACAATATTATTAATTATAAAATTGTGTTTGAGAATAATAATATCGATTCGCTGGAAGAGTACGATCATTTTGTGGAAGATGTACGCGGAGCTGGTGGAGTGTAAGTATATGTTCGTATTTTAGTTTTAAGTTTTAATTATTTTTTTAAAGCCCTGCCCAGGTAAACATGGAGGATGTGTTTGACGATGATGAGATGATGGAAACTACACCTGCGGAGGATTTGATAACGGTATGTCTTTTAATTTTCTATTGTTTCGCTTACTGAATGAGTACATTACAGCAACAAGGGCAATCGGGCTCAGGTTCCCAGCAACAGGGCGGACCATCCTCCTCCCAAACGGGGTTCAATCATATAAATATAATAGGAGAGTCAAATAGTAAATTCATAAAAAAAATTCAACACTACGTGTAAATCCCCAAGATTTAGTTTTAATGACGAGACATGCAAGGATAGTCCCTTAACATGGCTACAGGTAAAATATACCATTTACTAAACAATCTTATTTATCTAATACATATCTTTTTGTAGAGTGCATTCGAGGAGTTGTATGCATACATCAAGGATGCAGCTCCGTCAGACCGTGTAGGGATTACGTTAAGAAATCCGAATTTCCCGGACAAACCAATTGGTCTGTCATTCAAGCATTTTAAAACCATTTAGTTTCATACACTATTGCAGTTTATAATTCGCGAATAGGTAATTCGATGTATTTTGAGGGTCCTAGGGAACCGGGTAGAGTAGTTTTAAATTTAATACTCGAGGATGAGCACTATAACGTAACTACCAGTGTCACTTCAGCGTGTACCTGCAGTTATTACTGCGAGCAGTGTAGAAAACGATGTAATGACAAAAGGAAACATATGAAATGTTTGTATCAGTGTCCTGCGTGTCATCAGAAACCACCTTGTTACGGAGGTTTTTTTATGGGCAGGAATGCCTTAGAAACCATAAGGACAGAGAACTATCCGAAAAATTACGTAGATGTTTAAAGTGCCTTAAAACCACTTAAGTAAAGAGCAAACATAGGTGCGGATACAGTCTACGTGCATGAACGAAAAGCCTATTGGTCATCTTTGTTACATGCCTGTTAACAAGGTGCGACGCAACGGTAGTAATGGTAAGCCATCTATGTTTATCTTTTACGATTTGGAGTACATGCAAGAGAAGGTGTGCGAGGGAACGAATGACAGATTTCTGCATGAGCCTAATCTATGCGTCGCCGCAAATGTTTGTTCCGTTTGTATTCGTTCCACTGATAATTTTGATGAGCGATGCTCGACGTGTAGCGAAAGAGTGGACATTTTCATGAAAAATCCTGTTCAATCATTTCCAGCGTATGTTGCCGAGAGAACGCAAAAATTTAAAGTTACATGCATTGCGCATAACATGAAGGGGTACGATGGATGTTTTGTGCTTAGATGCACGTTAACTGATAATAACCGGTGGAGACCCAAAGTCGTCACCAATGGCCTAAAATTAATTTCCATTCAGTGCGACGATATTAGGTTTATTGACTCCCTTAATTTCACCCCGTCACCACTCTCTGCATTTCCGAAAACTTTCGATTTCCCCGAGTCCAAGGGCTACTTTCTCTTTCTCTTCAACACATCCGCGAATAAGAAATATGACGGTCCATTGCCACCTCTTGAATATTATTGTGCAGATGAGTTGTCTGAGAAAGAGAGGCAAAAACTTTTAGATTGGTACGCGGCCCAGAGTAATTATGTTTTTAAGATGAGTGAAGAGATTGAGAAATATTGCCTGATGGATGTTATGATTCTCGTTAAAGGTTGCATTAGTTTCTGGTCCACCTTCACGACCCAAAATAAAGTCGATCCGTTTGAGGAGGCTACTACAATTGCTAGCGCTTGCAATAAAGTGTTTCGTAGGCGTTTCCTCAAAGAAAACAGACTCATTCCAAAAGGTGGTTATAGACGTGCCGACAACAAATCAAAGGTCGCAATACAGTGGTTACGCTGGGTGGAACATTCGCAACAAGTGACCATACAGCACGCAGAGAAAGCTCGTGGGTTTAGAACACCTGAAGGCGTTAAGGCCGACGGTTATTGCGCAGGATCAAATACCGTTTACGAATTTCAGGGGTGTTATTGGCACAGTTGCGAGGAATGTTTTCCCAACCAGGCTAATATTGATCCTAAGCTTGGTGCAAATACATCCATGCTTGTCCGAAACGAAAACACGGCTGCTTGATCCCAATTTCTACGCGAGCGGGGGTAAAACCTAGTGAAAATGCGTGAATGCGAATTTAAAAAAACAAATACTTGCAAACGATGAGTTAAGAGCGTTTATACAGAACCTAGGTGACTAAGATGACGAACCTTTAAATCCACGAAACGCGTTTTACAGTGGTCGCACTAATTCTAGTAAACTGTAGCATGAATGTGACGGTATTATCGAGAAAATCATGTATTATGACGTATGCTCATTATACCCCTATGTAAATAAATATTGTAAGTATCCTGTAGGTCATCCGAGAATTCATGTAGGTTTAAATTGTAAAAACATTTCATTGGACACGGTGGAACGTTTAGTTAAATGTCGAGTACTACCGCCCTCTAATCTCTACCACCCTGTTTTACCCGTAAAAATGCATGGGAAGTTGATGTTTTTGTTATGTAGAACTTGTGGTTCTGAGTTAAATCAAGGGGAGTGTGGGCATAGTGAAACCGAACGCAGTTTAGTTGGGACGTTTATAGCTGACGAGCTGCGTAAGGCTATCACTAAAAACTATAAAGTTTTGGACGTTTTCGAGATTTGGGACTATGAGGTAACCACTTATAATAAAGCGACGAAACAGAAAGGATTGTTTAGTGGTTACATCGATAATTTCCTGAAACTCAAGCAGGAATGCTCAGGGTGGCCTAGCCATTGCACGACAGAAGTCGAGAAGGCTCAGTACATAACAGAATATTATGAGAAGGAGGGAATTCGCCTAGACGCTAATAATATTAAGAAAAACCCCGGTTTAAGGTACTTGGCCAAACTGATACTGAATTCTTTTTGGGGTAAGTTTGGTCAACGCGAAAATTTAGCCCAGTGCAGTATTGTATCTGAGCCAAAGGACTTTTTAAAACTGTTTACGGATCCTCTGGTTCAGGAACAATCCATTATCCCTATTAATGATAATGTAGTAATGGTAAATTGGGATAGACCGAAAGGTGAAGGTGAATCACAACAAACTATTAATGTGTCCATAGCCGCTTGCAAGACAGCTCATGCACGTTTAGAATTATATAGTTACCTGGAGAAACTAGACCGCCACGTTCTGTATTATGATAGACAGTGTCATATTTGTCGCAAAACCCGACGACTGGAATCCAACTTGCGGAGATTTCCTTGGTCAGATGACCGACGAGCTGGAAGCGTACGGTGAAGAAATCTATATAGCTGAGTTTGTTAGTGTAGGACCGAAAAACTACAGTTATTATGTGTTTTCAACCGATGATCAAACAATTAAATACGTTTGTAAAGTGAAGGGTGTTACCTTAAACTATAAAAACTCTCGAGTTATGAACTTTGAAGTGATGAAGGATATGGTGACTAGTAATAGTAAAGACTCTCTTTTTGTATATAATGATAGAAAAATAGTAAGAGATAAGTGCTACAATGTATTAAGTAAACCTGAATTTAAACAATATAGAATAAGTTATTCTAAGCGACGGAGAATTGAAAACTTTGATACTCTTCCATTTGGGTATAAGGAGTGAATAATAAACCAGATAAACAGAAAGAATTATTTTATTTATAAACCCCTACTCCTTGAGGACGAGTTCCAGCTTCTGGCCTTGATTCGTTTTCGTGTTTTCAAGTTTATGTGTTTCCGTGTTTGCTAGTCTGTATGTTTTCGTGTTTGCGTGTTTTCGTGCTTGTATGTTTTCGCGTTTGCGTGTTTTAGCGTTAGCGTGTTTTCGTGTTAGCGTGTTTTCGTGTTTGCGTATTTTCCTTTGTGTGTTTGCGTGTTTTTGCGTTAGCGTGTTTTCGTGTCTGAATGTTTTGCGTTTTCGTGTTAGCGTGATTCCGTTTGTGTGTTTTAGCGTTAGCGCGTTTTCGTGTTAGCGTGTTTTCGTTTGTGTGTTTTCGTTTTGCATGTTTTTGCGTTACCGTATTTTCGTGTCTCTATGTTTTTGCGTTTTCGTATTTTCGTGATTTCGTGTTAGCGTGATTTCGTTTGTGTGTTTTCGTTTGTGTTTTAGCGGTAGCGCGTTTTCGTGTTAGCGATTCGTTTGTGCGTTTTCGTGTCTGTATGTTTTTGCGTTTGCGTCTTTTCGTGTTAGCGTGATTTCGTGTATGTGTTTTCGTCTGTGTGTTTTAGCGTTAGCGCGTTTTCGTGTTAGCGTGTTTTCGTTGTGTGTTTTCGTTTGTGTGTTTTCGTGTTTTCATGTTTTTGTGTTAGCGTGTTTTCGTGCTTGTATGTTTTCGCGTTTGCTTGTTTTCGTGCTTTCATTTTGTGTGTTTGTATGTTTTAACGTTTGCGTGTTTTGGTGTTCTCGCGTTAGCGTGTTTTCGTGTTTGCATGTTTTCGAGTTTGCGTGTTTTCGTGTTAGCGTGTTTTCGTGTTAGCGCGTTTATACCTATAAGATTAGGTTAGAACCCACATACAATTATACCAAGGGGGGGTCACGATAGGGGCCAAGGCCGAAGAGCTAGTTTCTGCACTTACATATAAGGTTAGGGCCCCATACCATTTCCAACCCGGGGCCGCAACAGGGGGCGAAGGCCCTAGAACAAGTTTTGAAAACTTACATGTTAGTTCCTATACTTGTCATATTAGAACCTCTTTATTATAAAAAACAATTTCAAGTTTCCCGCGCAGGACAAGGTCCCAGTTCATACACCTGTCTTACAAGAACCTCTTTATTACTAAAAAACATTTTCAAAATCCCCGCCATAACCAAACAGATTGCAGAGACTTAATCTTCCAGTAAGAGAAAAGAAACTGGCTCCACCGTCAAAATATACGCCTCTCACGTGGGCGAGTACAAAAAGCGGAGGGGAAGGTGTCCCAGGGGGCGGGGCTTGTGACATAAAAAAATGGAGGGGAGGTTGCCCCCGTACTACTTACAACTTTTGCATTATCCCTTTCGTTTCTGTTACATACGTCCAGAAAATTTTCGGTGGAAATTGCAAGATTTGGAATATCTTGAACTGGGTTTCCTACATTCGAACCTCCTGAGATAACCTCATCGTTTCTGCCCATTATATAGTTTCTAATTCTATACTTAAACTGTAGAGCAGTGGGATGATGATAAAGTCCCCCGATAAAGCGTATAATCGAGAAGAATCCTTCCAATGGGTCTTGATTTAAATTGTTTCTCTCGTCTTTCTCTCTTTCTCTCTCTCTCTCTCGTCTCTCTCGCCTCTCTCGCCTCTCTCGTCTCTCTCGTCCCTATCGTCCTCTCGTCTCTCTCGTCTCTCTCGTCTCTCTCGTCTCTCTCGCCTCTCTCGTCTCTCTCGTCTCTCTCGTCTCTCTCGTCTCTCTCCTCTCTCTCGTCTCTCGTATCTCTAGTCTCTATCGTCTCTCTAGTCTCGCTTGTCTCTCTCATCTCTGTCGTCTCTCTCGCTCTCTGCCTCTCTCGTCTCTCTCGTCTCTCGTCTCTCTCGTCTCTCTCTCTCTCGTCTCTCTCGTCTCTCTCGTCTCTCTCTCTCTCGCCTCTCTCTCTCTCTCGTCTCTCTCGTCTCTCTCTCTCTCTCTCTCGCTCTCTCGCTCTTTCGTCTCTCGCGTCTCTCTCGTCTCTTCCATCTCTCTCGTCTCTCACGTTTCTCTCGTCTCTCTCGCCTCTCTAGTCTATCTCGTCTCTCTAGTCTCTCCCATCTCTCTCGTCTCTCCCGTCTCTCTCGTCTCTCTCGTCTCTCTCGTCTCTCTCGTCTCTCTCGTCTCTCGTCTCTCTCGTCTCTCTCGATCTCTCTTTTCGTCTCTCGTTCTCTCGCCTCTCGTCTCTCTCGTCTCTCTCGTCTTTCTCGTCTCTCTCGTCTCCTTCGTTTCTCTCGTCTCTCTCGTCTCTCTCGTCCCCCTCGTCCCTCTCGTCTCTCACCCTCTTCCCCCCGCGCGAGTGTGAGCGTGGTAATTAGATTTTTGCTATTCTGATCGAATTTCAAGCTTAGTTATATTAGTTATTGCATTATATAAGTAATTAGGTGGTTGAGCATTTTTAATAACGACGAGGTCAGCCACGTGGGTGGCCTTGTTACGTCATCAGGAATTCCCAATGTCAAAAGAAATGATAGGTGGTAGGCATGTATACCCCATACCAGCCAGGGAGGTACCACTTACCTTGCCATGGGCTCCTTAATATTGGGTCTTCGATTTTTTGAGCTCGATAAGGGCTGCCGGTTACCTTTTCCTTCATCCTTAATCTATTCTCATCCTTATCCTTCCTTCTCGCCCTCAATGTCTTCCTATCGGATTAAAAGTCCCAAATTAATAGATAAGATGGCTGTGGTTTCTAGGGTAATAAATTCCGGACGTAAAATCCTGCCCCATTCGGATGTCCGAGAGGGCAAGGCCCAAGCGACTACGGTCATCGAAAGTATCAACTTTCTGATTCACTACTGCAACATCCGCGGTATCAGGTCTAATCTTAATGCTATTCACCAACATCTTGAACAATTACAACCTGATATTTTGTTTCTATCTGAAACACAAGTCTTCTCTGAAAGCTTCAAGTCACCCGACTTGCATTTCCTCAATATTACCTTCACTCTAAATTTCGACATAAAGGAGGCGTATGTGCCTACATCAAGGACAGAATTGTTTGCAAGAGGGTTTCTTCCTTAGAAATAAAAATTTTGACGTGATTTGGTTTAAACATTCTGGTCCTAATTTTGTGAAATTCTACTGTTGCATTTATAGGTCTCCTAATGATAGTAACTTTCAAGACTTCTTCGATTACCTTAGTATGAAAGGCGATTTCAATGTTCATAACTCTAATTGGCTTCAGTTTTCATCTACTACAAATCCCGCTGGTCATAGTGCAGAAACATTTGCTATTTCATGTGATCTCACACAAATGATTTCTGAACCAACAAGAATCCCTGATAACCCTAACCATACTCCACATCTTCTAGATCTCTTTCTTACATCAAACCCTCTGGTTTATAAAACTTCCGTTCTTTCGCCTTTAGGTCTTTCCGACCATTGTCCAGTAGCAATCATTTCTACTGTACCTAATTCCACTGTTGTTCGCAAAAACGATAGAACCTTGTGATGTTTTAAGTCAGCTCGATGGAGTAATTTACCGAATTTCTTTGCAACCTTTCCATGGCGTGAATATTGTTTTAAGTCGTCCTCTTCTTCGGACATCGCTCTTTCAGTATCTGAAGTCATCCTCATGGGAATGGAGTTATACATTCCCAAAAAACAGTACCGTATAGGTCATTCAGGTTCCCAACCCTGGTTCAATAAGGCTTGTGCTGATGCAATATCTCTAAAAAATAAATGTTACATTAAATGGAAATCTAATAAATCGGTCGACAGTCATGTGGAATACGTTGGTGCTAGAAATATCTGCAAAAGTGTCATCACTAAAACTAAAGAGTTGTTCGAATAACTTGTTTGTTTGCATCAAACTCGTGTTTCAATGATTCTGGAAAAGATGTGCCCCTAGTCAACTCTTCTTCGCACGCTATGAAACCAATTCATTTTCGGTACAAGCTCTTAGAATCGATCGTCTGTAGGCTTGATCTCAATAAGGTGACTGGCCCAGACGGTATCCCAGCTATTGTCTTAAAGAAATGTTCACCCGAACTAGTACCAGTCCTATCTAAGCTCTATACGATCTCTATGTCTTCTGGGGAATTCCCTTCATCATGGAAGTTAGCAAATGTTCAACCTATTCCCAAAAAAGGCGATAAGACCGATCCCTCAAACTATCGACCAATTGCCATCACTTCCATTTTGTCTAATAATCATGGAAAAAGCCATCAATCATCAACTGCTCATGTTCCATGAAACTTACAAACTCCTTAGTGACCACCAATATGGGTTTAGGCAAAGTCGTTCAACAGGCGATCTTCTTTCATATGTGACCCAAGTTTGGAACAATACAGTAGAGCAGTCCGGTGAAACAGTTGTAGTCGCTTTAGATATCTCAAAGGGATTTGACCAAGTTTGGCATAAGTGTTTACTTGCCAAACTCACCTCGTTTGGGTTAAATGATACGCTCATCAACTGGGTTTCTAGTTTCCTTGATAAAAGACGAATACGTGTCGTAGCTGATGGTTTTTTTCAAAAGAAGTTAGCATTAACGCGGGCGTACCACAGGGATCCGTTATAGTGCCTACACTTCTGCTGTACATAAATGACCTTATTGCTTCAACAACTAACCCTATCCATTGCTTTGCTGACGATAGCACTCTTCACTGTAGTTCATCTCAGTCTACTCATAGTGATAATCCCCTGCTATGCCAAATCAAGAAATTAAAGCTGAAATGGCAAATTCAATCAACAAAGGTATTCAACGTATTCTCGAATGGGGAAGCAATAATCTAGTTAAATTTAATGCTAAGAAAACACAGTGTTGCCTTGTGTCCGCCAAAAAAGATCGATCATTTCCTGTTGTAAGTATGAATGGCTCAGTTCTTAAATTTTCAGACTCTATTACTCTGTTGGGTATGACTGTATCTTCAAATCTCTCATGGGTTGACCATCTTCTGTCAGCTACCAAAACAGCTGCTCATAAAATAGGCTTTTTGTACAGATCTAAGCAGTACTTTACTTCTCGACAACTCCTTCTGCTGTATAAGGCCCAAATTCGGCCTCATCTGGAATATAATTCTCACCTCTGGGTTAGTGCTCCCCAATACGCTCTCGATATCGTTGATCATATTCAAAAGAGAGCGATTAGGCTTATAAATGACCCGTCCTTAACTTCTCACATACAGTCCCTTGAGCATAGAAGGATGGTTTCAGTTCTTTCTTTGTATTATCGTTATTACAACAACTATTTTGCTGCTGAATTATATTCTTTGATACCATCTCGGTCTATTTTGCAAGAAACACTCGGTTCGCTCATTCACATCATCAGTATGCCGTACAAATCCAGTTCCTGTTTTCCTCTCACTTATGATATGAGAAACTTTAAGGTAGCTGTTCATAGGCATCTATTGGCAATTCATTATCCTCTATCCATCCTCCTAAGTGTTCCTGAGTGCTTTAGCACGTTAGGCCTAGTTTATCTTGTTCAGGTCCACAATCATAAGAAAAAACATGTCTAATCACACGATATTATTAAAAATTGAAACGTTTTAACAAGTCCGTTAAAACCATGTTGTCCCCAGTTGAGTAGTTGAATTGCATATATTATACACATAATGAAGCCTCCACGAGTTTATGTAAGTCGAAAGTTACTAAACCTTATGTTATGACAATTCGCGGTATGGGCAAAATGAGCCCTTGTCGACCAAAATGTAATTAAGGTCTGCGCGTTTATTTTAACTCACGTCTAAACAGCAAGTCATGTTCACCACCCATACACTTTTTCTTATACCCATAATCACATCATGAATTTGATCACGTTTTCAACCTGCAATTTAAATCGAACCATTCAGACATTCCTCTAGATAATATGTCCTGCGCAAACTGAAACAGATACACCCTTCAACATATTACATGTTATTGGTTATCAACCATTTCATAAAATATTCCGTTAGTGCGTTCATAAATTTAATATACAAACCACGCTTAAGAGCTCTTTCGATTTTTGTTGCACACTCTAAAGCAATGCAAATGAAGAACTTAGCGTTTTCACGCTCAACGTTCCGCGCATCATGATCTTCGCCGCTTCGGAGGCAGATGTGTCACTGCTTGCATACAGACAATACAAAGGAGCGGTCATCAAAAGAAGAGCCATAGCCAAGCAGCAAGCAGGAGCCGCAGGACATACAGGGTGACCACAAAATCTTTTCACAAAAGAAAACTGCAGATTCTAGAGCTGGTTTTATGCCGATTTAACGTAAATTACCTTAATAGAAAAATACTTCTCTTGGAAGATGGTGCCCTAACATGGTTTTAATTCAAATATCTTCAAAATGGTTTCCCTTTAAATGATAGAGTTCTGTACATTTATTTAGTGGAATATGCCCAATCGTGTGGCGTGAATATGATTTTTTAGTTGCACCCATAAGCGGCTCGTTTGGGCGAGGCATTGGATATTGTTATTCATAAGTGTTTTGTTTTTCAAAATTTCGCAATTTTAACATAAAATTTAAAAAAATTCGATTTTTTTATAAAGAAATGATACTCTTGTCTAAAGTCGCTACGACGCACCGTTTTCGAAATAAATCGATTTGAACTTTTCATGTGTTAATCATACTTTTATAAAATTAACTGACGAATTCATTTACTGGCTATGGAAAATAAACAAAATAACAATTGCGTGAACGTCAAAATAACTAGTATTACAGATACTAGTTGAGGTTAAAGTGTTAAATAAGTTTTAAGTGAAAGATTTTTTATTGTTTAGTCACACCGTAAATACAAAAAGTGGAATATTGTTAGAATGGTTTCGTTTTGTAACGAAGAATATGCCAATAAGCATTTGGTGTACGGCGAAATGCAATCCAACGCTCAGGCAGCAGCACGTAGATATGCAGATAAACTTCAAGGTAGAAGACATCCTGCTCCTAAATCATTTACGCTTCTTCATCAAATAATTAGGGAAACAGGATCGGCATTTTCTAAAAATAATGAAACGAGAAGACATGCTGGTGTAATGGAAGAATATCAGGATGATATTTTAATAGAAATTGAGCACCTGAAATAAGCGTAAGAAGGTTGGCTGCAATGTATCCCAATGTGTCAAAATCTTCTGTGTGGAACATTCTACATCCTTTTCATTTCAAAAAGTCCAGGCCCTGCAAGCAGGTGATTTTTTCCTGCTCGTGTTGATTTTTCCAATTGGATGCAATATAAAGAGAATCAAGACCAATATTTTTTTCTAATGTTTTGTTTTGTGATGAAGCCGCTTTTACAATATGCACTCCTATGTTGATGAAAACCCTCATGCGATAAGGGAAAGTAAACATCAGGAAAGGTTTAGCATCAATGTATGGATAGGTGTTCTTAGTGATAATTTACTTGGACCTGTAAAATTGCCTAATCGTTTAAACGGCAAAGAATATCTCAACTTTCTACAAAATACCTTACCGGATTTATTAGACGATATTAATCTTTTTTAGACAACAATTACCGAGAGCAATGAATCGGAAGAGGTGGTCCGGTTGCTTGGCCAGCAAGGTCTCCAGATTTAAATCCTTGCGATTTTTGTGTTTCTTACGAATCCAAGTTAACCACCTGGAATTCTTTAAAAACGGCTCAAAATTATAATATGAATAAATCATGATCATCATGTTTTATCAAAGATATATGATTTCGCGTTCGCCGACTTACCTGTTGTAAACCGCCCTGTAACTCGTCCGGTAGATCGCGATCGCGACCAGATAGCATCACCGAAGTCAAAGGTTAGAGTTGCAGAGATCTAACGTTGAAAGTACGTAAGTTGAGATACCTGGTGACCGGGATATGCAGGGTTGTAAGCCCGACGTACTCTTCTGTTACCAGACGCACTCTTCTGTTACGACAACACACCTACACTGTGGAGTTTGAAGGGTAGTAGCCCGACATTCCATTTGACCGACCGAGATCCTATTGTTTAGTTTAACGGGTGGTTTGCCCAGATTTCTAACAAAGGAGATCCACCTATACACACCTACACTGTGGAGTTTGAAGGGTAGTACCCGACATTCCATTTGACCGACCGAGATCCTATTGTTTAGTTTAACGGGTGGTTTGCCCAGATTTCTAACAAAGGAGATCCACCTATACACACCTACACAAACACCACCACACAATACACCTCTACAAACGTACCAGCGACCGCCAGATACCTGTAATTAAAACCTCGCCGGAAGATTAAGCTGTACACCTCGTAAACACCGTTAATCCAGTAATATAAAAACGTAACCGTAAACACGAGACGTGTCCGTCAGTATTAAATAACCACCGTAAAGTAAAACAAACACCACCGCCTCCACCATAAAAACGTAAGTTAGACGCGAAAGAATTTACTTTAAAATAGAAAACGAAGGTTTTATATTTTAAAACATCCAACATAACAAAAAGCTTTTAATTTTATTTTGTTTAAATAAAACCGGTATACTAAAATTAATCTCGTAATTATTAGTGAAACCATGAATAATTAGCCGCCAGCCGTTTGACAGCTACTTGAATATAACAAAGTTTCATTTATTTAAAATTGCAAATTGAAGTAAACGTAAGAATGAGTTTATTTTCATAAGAAAAGCAGGTATAAAACTTTACACTTGTAACCGACCGCTTTAAAATATTGATTATTTCTTTAAAAGGCTTTAGAGCGTTGAACTCAGTGTCTTATCGCGCACGTGAAATAATATACAGCGTTATCTTGCAAATACCTGCTTCTGTATTTATGTACAGGGACGTATTTTAAGTAAAATTTTTATTTATTTCGACATTTAACCAGTAATAAATTAAGAACATGTTAAAGGTACGTTTAAACTAAAAGTCAAATTGACCCAAACCTTCTATTAATGTTAGAATTACAGAAACTGCAAGGAGAGACCCACCTAAATCATTTAGTTTACAAACTGGAACGGAAGGATGTCTAAACTATAAAGATAACAGAAGGAAGATTAGACGTTTAATAATTGGACACTGAAAAAGCCGGGATCACAGGTTGTCAAGTATCCAATTTAAACTCTGTGAATTCTATATCCTTTAGTTAAAAACAGCTTAAAGTATTTTCCCTATTTTTCCAATTGATGAATATAATAAATAGGACAATATTTTTTAAGTTATATGTTTTTATGAACCTTTGTAATCTATTTGTTCAACTGTTGAGAAACCCTGAAGAAAGTAAACTCGGAAGTTCCCAATTTTGTAGGTTCTAAAATTCTTGGACCTGAAAATGCCTAAGTTAAAGGAAAGAAGTATTAATTAGTGGTAAAACTTACGATTTATAGAGTATAATCTTTTAACAAATACGAGCAATAATCGGAAGAGGCCGTTGCTTGGCACAGGCTCTTTAAACTTCATTTTGTGTTTGGGATATCTAAAATCAATGGTTTATTCACAACCAATCGAAACACGCGATCAGCTTTGAAGAAGAATTCAGGATCCCTGCGACGAATTTAGGAAGAATAGGGCAATTTTTGCAAAAATTCGGCAATCTTTATATAAACGAATAAATTTGTGCATAGAAACGGATGGTCGTCATGTGGAGCATATTTTGAAGATTCAGTTCATGCTTTCAGTTGTCATTTTGAATTTTTTTATTATTAATTGTGTCAGCAACATTTTTTTGTATTAAAACGATTATGTTTTACCCGAATTTATTTTTTACTTTCTAAAGCAAAATTAATTTATAACATGAGAGCAGTTTGACGTTCACGCAATTGTTATTTTATTTATTTTCCACAGCCATCTTTCATAATTGTAAATGAATTCGTTAGTTAATTTTATAAAACTGTGATTAACACATGAAAAGTTCAAATCGATTTATTTCGAAAACGGTGTGTCGTAGCGACTTCAGAAAAGAGTATCATTCTTTTATAAAAAAATCGAAATTTTTAAAATTTTATGTTAAAATTGCGAAATTTTGAAAAACAAGAAACTTATGAATAACATTGTCCAATGCCCCGCCTAAACGAACTGCTTATGAGTATAACTAAAAAATCATACTCACGCCATACCATTGGGAATATTCTGCTAAATAAATGTACAGAACCCTATCATTTAAAGGGAAACCATTTTGAAGATATTTGAATTGAAACGATGTTAGGGCTCCATCTTCCAAGAGCTCCAGCTTTCTTAGGAAGTATTTTTCTATTAAGGTAATTTATGTTAAATCGACATAAAATCAGCGCTAGAATCTGCAATTTTCTTTTTGTGAAAAGGGTTTGTGGGCACCCTGTATAGCAGGAATAACACGAAGGACACAAAAATAAAGAAGAATCCAGGATTACGCTAACACTAGGATCTAATTTGTTTTATCTTAACATTTGTTTTTCTCCTTTTCGATTGAGCGAGAGAGCGAGAGAGCGAGAGAGCGACAGAGCGAGAGCGAGAGCAGAGCAACAGAAAAGCAGATCGAGACGAGAGCGGCTGAGCAAGGAGGCGGACAAGAGGACAGGCAGACAGGAGAGCAGGAGAGAGAACAGAGCAGAGAGAGAGAGATGTGAAGAGATTAGATTTTTAGATTTATTTAGTTAATAGCCTCGTGTTTTTTAGGTCTAAATAGACCACTCTTACAACTTTACGATAAACACAAACAAGTTCCTGACTTCTACAATAACAATTTAAGTATGAATATATGAATGACGAAAAATATTACTTTCTTAAACGTTATTGTGTAACAATAACTGTTTTATATTTGGGTAATATAGATTTCTTGTGTTGACGAGTCGCACCTTTGAAGAAACATTCGTATAGATAACTTGGGTTTTGTTTTTAATTTACCTAAAAAACATCGTCACTATTCTGAAGTCTTGAAGGTCTTCAATTTTGAAGATAGACATTTTTTGTCACCTAGGGACATTCTGGACGGAACTAATATTTAATTTAATTACTTCTGTCAAAACTGCGACCTTGTTTATCTTCTTAAAATTACGATATTTTATAAAATTATGTACTGTAGTACGAGGATTTATATTGAAACAATACATAACTATATCGTGGAGTGATTCAAGAGGCTCCACACTGTCCAGAAACATGGATTTTAGATAAATTGTTAGTGATCATTAAATCTAGAGTGAAGCGTCCACCGTGAAAATGGAATGTTGGATTTAGAGGAATACATGAGAAGTCTATGTCATTTAATATATTAAGTAGTTCATTTTTATATGCGTGGTCAGAATTTACATTCATATTGGCATTGAAATCACTCACAATCAAAACGTTATCAAAAAGTAATGTTGCATTTTCAATTAATTCAAAGGATTCTTTTAAATTTTGGGTCTATACACTACACTAAGTAGGAACTTATTTTTAACAGTTTTTAGAGCACAAATTATAAATTCCGGTTTATTTGAATAATTGTTGTTGAAGTATGGAGAATATTACATTGTAAGTTGTCGTTAACGTACACTGTGACTCCTTCTTGTTTACCATGACGATCGTTTCTCAAAAACTTATACCCTTCTAGTTTAAATAAATTTGAATTTTGAGGTTAAAGAAGGTCTTAAAAATGTTTCTGAAATTGCTATTATGTCAACCTGGTTGGTTTGGAAGGTGTTTTTAAATTCTTGGCAGTGTGCGATCAAAGATTCTACGTTAATGTGTGCAATTTTTAAACGTTTCTGACAATTCTTAAACTTACTATTAATGTAATCGGTTGGAGAGATATACAAGGTGTCTCGGAAAGGTCTTTACAACGCTCTTCTAATTTCTCGAAACTTGGTATATAGGGGTTTCTCGGGATGAGAAATTCAAATTTGTGAACGATTTTGTTGTAGCTCCTAGAGGGCGTCAGAAGCGACAATTAGGATACTTTAAAATCACTATAACTTTTTGTGCCACGGACACGGTGTATGTCATTTTGGGCTTGATAAATCTTTTTATCTATCATTTCTCGTTAAGAAAAATGTACTTTATTAAAGTCGCTAGAAGCATTCTTTCCGAGAAAAACGCATCTGAAGCTGATGACGCATGTAAATTGTCAAAGTGAGTCGAAAGCTAATACATGGTGTTGCAATTTTTTTTTTTTAATTTTGGCAAACGTATCTTATATTTTATCTTTAAAAACATGGAAATAAAACCATAAAAACAAGGAAAAATCTTTTACGTTTGCCACGGTCTTCAAAAAAAAAATTGCAATACCCTGTGATAGTTTTCGTCTCACTTTCACAATTTACATGCGTCATCAACTTCAGACACGTCTTTCTCAGACAGAGTTGCTTCTAGTGACTTTATTAAAGTGCACCTTTCTTAAACGAAAAAGATAGAGAAAAAGATTTATCAAGCCCAAAATGACATGCACCGTGACACAAAAAAGTTATAGTGATTTCAAAGACTCCTAATCATCGCTTGTGACGCCCTCTAGGATATACAACAAAATCGTTTAAAAATTAGAATTTCTCATCCCAAGAAACCAAATTTCGTGAAATTAGCTCGAATTGGTCGAAATATATTGAGGAAAATGTGATTTATTTGTTCAACTTTGACAATCTGTAGTTCGGTTATTATCAACTTTTGGACTAGACTAGGGTAAGTTTAGTTAATTCGATTTATTCTGTGTACTCTATGTGGAGACCATGTATCACAATTTTAAAGATAGTTTATTTATTATTAAACGTTAGCCTATTGTTTATATAAATTCGTGATAATTAGCCAATCTTAAACCAAGATCTCGATTTGTAATATTTTTCCGTTCAGGCTTGTATTTATCTAAAATGATGTTTTTATCTAGTTTTTACAAAACTAACTACAACTACACCTTGTGTGTTTGTTATAGTATTACCTTTCATTCGATAGGCGTCATTGAATAAATTGTTATCAATAGCATATCCCACAACTTGAAATAGATTTTTGGTCAATGACATTCTCGTTTTGTTCATATGGAATACCATGAATTTCGATATCGTTTATTAATAATTTCAGTTCATAAACATTATTTAGTAAGGTCATTTCTTTCAATTTATTTTCATAACTTTTATGCATATCCCTATTATGTCTATTCGACCTACTAATACGCTGTAGGTCACTGTGAATTTTGACATTAACACACTTCCATTCATCATCGTTTTCACGTAAGATTAAGTAGTCCTCTTTAGATACACTCACACACTTTACCCCAGTTAATACAAATTATTTTGTACGAATAATGGGCAAAACCTTTATTACACACTGCACATTTATCGGACATTATGAAATTCATTGTTAACTCTAGGAAAGTAGGAATTGCTGAAAGAGGGTGGGCGAGGGGGAAGGGGACAAGGGGTCGCGAGGAAGAGGGGGGGAGCGCGAGAGAAAGAGAGATTGATTGATTGATTATTTATTTATAATCTCGTTTAGATTAGGTCTCATTGAGATACTCTTACAAAGTATAACTCTATAAAAAGCAGTCCTTAAAAAATACTATTTAAATTAGTTGCTTAATTAAGTAAGCCTAACAACGTCATTTGAAGCTAGATTAAATTATTTGGTTATTCTTACAAAATGACTTAATGCTTATATTTTAACAAGTACTGAACTTAACATTATCTAAGTGTGTTTATCAAAAATTAATTAAATAAGGCTATAATACCACAATCTAGATTAAATGTACTGACTCTTCTTAAAAAACGTAATGCCTGTATCTTGAAAGGAATAAGTCTTTACTTTTTCTTAAAACTAACTACAGAGGTAATATTTTTAATCTTATCTTCTAAATCATTATACAACGTAATCGCTTTTATAATAAAACATTTTTCATAAACTGCTATATGATATTTAGGTATAATAAGCTTGTTGTTACTTTGACGTGTATTGCCACTAAAAAATTGATTTTATCACTTATGTATGCAGGTGTATTACTGTTTATTGCGGCTTGAAGAATGCATAGTATTCTAAGATGTAGATCCTTGATTTTTAACATTGAAAGTGTAGGGTACTATACTCTATCATCAATTTTTAAATTCAGTATGTATTTCATACACAAGTTTTGTGATCATTGCAGTTTCTGAAGTTGGGTGTAGTTTACATTGGTGATCACAGAAATGCAATATATACAACTTGGAAAGACAAAAGCGTTAATTATAGTACTTTTAACTGCTGAAGGTAAATGAGAAAAACAATTTTTCAGTTTGTAAGTTTCAGCATTCACTTTATTACAAATTATATGCCTTTGGTGGGTCCACGACAAATTATTTTCGATCGTTGTTAACTTTAACCTATCCACAAGATTTAAAACTATTAAGTATTAAGGTACGAAATTTCGCTATAATTCAATTTCCAGAGTTGCTTGTTATGTCCAAAGATGATTTACCTTCATTTAATCGGATTTAGAGCGAGTACGTGATTTTTGATCCACGCGTCTGTGTTATTTAGATCTTTTTGGATCTGATGGACAGCATCAGTAGTTCCGCCGCCATTGTGTTTTTTGCGACGTCACAAGCCCCGCCCGCGTGGAGGACGTACTTTCATATTAAAGCTCACTTTGGGCCTGACATTGAAGGTCACGTAGGGCACGAGGTTTGACATTGACACTGACGTAGGATTTGATCTTTTAGTCATGTTCAGAACCTAACCTACTCGGCGGGAAAGTCGAATTTGAATAAGAGGACACTAACCCTCTCTCTCGTGTCTTTCTCTCTCACACACTCACTCACCCACTGACTTACTCACTCACTCCTCACTCACTCACTCACTCACTCACTCACTCACTCCCTCACCCACTCACTCACTCACTCACCCACTAACTCACTAACTCACTCCACTCCTCCCTCACTCACTCATTCGCTCATTCCTCCCCCACACTCAACCTCACACTCACCACTCTGCCTCACTCAATCACTACTCCTCACCACAGACTCACTCTCCACCCACTCACTCACCACCCACCACCCATTCACTCACTCACTCACTCACTCCCACCACTCCTCACTCAATCACTCACTCACCTCACTCTCCTCGCCCACTCACTCCAACTCCCTCTCTCTCTCTCTCACTGTCCCACTCACACACTCACAGACCCATTCTCTCGCTCACTCACCCACTCACTCACACACCCACACACTCACTCACTTAATCACTCACTCACTCACTCACTCACTCACTTACTCGTTCACTCACCCATTCACCCTCCACTCACCCCTCTTTCTAACTCACTCACTCACTCAGTCTCTCACTCACTTACTCGCTCACTCACTCACTCACTCACTGACTCACTTACTCACTCACTCCCTCACCCACATTCCTTCGCCCCTACGCTCACTCACACACTCCCACTTGACTTATCCACTCACTCTCACTCCACCTCACTCACTCACTCCTCACTCCCACTCTCTCCACTCACTCACACTCCACCACTCACTCACTCCATTCACTCACTCACACACTCACTCACACTCCTCACTCACTCCTCACTCACTCCACTCCTCACTCACCCACTCCCACTCCCCTTCATCCAACTCACTCCCACTCCTCCTCTCACCTCACTCACTCTCTCACTCACTCACTCACTCACCCACTCACTCACTCACTCCTCCCACCCACACACTCACTCACCTCACTCCTCACTCACTCACCCACCCCTCCTACTCGCTCACTCCCCACCACTCCCCTCCCTTTCCACTCACTCACGCACTCACCTCTCACTCCTTACTCACTCCTCTCACTCCCCTCCTCACTCACTCACTCAATCACTCCCACTCACCCCTACTCACTCCTCACTCACACCTCACCTCTCACTCACTCACTCACACTCTCACTTCACTCACTCCCTCCCACTCACTCACTCATCACCTCACTAACTCACTCACTCACTCACTTACTCACTCACTGCTCACTCACTCACTCCTCCACCCACTCACTCCTCCTCCCTCACTCACTCACTACTCACTCACCTCTCACCTCACCCACTCACCCACTCACTCACTCATTCACTCCTCCACTCACTCACTCACTCCTCACACTCACCACCACTCACTCACTCCTCCTCTCCCTCACTCACTCACTCACTCACCACTACTCACTCACTCACATCACTCACTCACTCCATCTCCTCCTCACTCACTCTCTCTGCTCCTCTCACACTCACTCACTCACTCACTCTCTCACTCACTCTTCATCACTCACTCCACTCACTCCCCTCCCCTCACTCCACTCACTCCACTCTTCTCCTCCTCACTCTCCTCACTCCTCACCAACTCACCACTCACTCACTCACTCACTCACCCACCACTCCTCACTCACTCACTCTCACCCTCTACTCACTCACTCACACTCACTCACTCACTATCTCACCCACTCACTCCCTCACCACTCATCTCACTCCTCACTCCATCACTACCTCACTCCTCCTCCCTCAACACTCACTCACTCACTCACTCCACTCCACTCTCCTCCTCCTCACTCCTCACTCATCTCACTCACTCACTCACTCCTCACTCCACTCATCTCACACTCACTCCTCACTCACCACTCACTCACTCACTCCTCACCACTCCTCCTCACCACTCACTCACTCCTCACTCACTCACTCACTCCTCACCACTCACTCCCACTCACTCACTCACTCCTCACCTCACTCCTCACTCACTCCTCACTCACTCACTCTCCACTCACTCACACTCACTCACTCCTCACTTCCTCACTCACTCCTCTCCACTACTCACCACTCACTCACTCCTCCTCACTCACCCTCCTCACTCCACTACTCCCCTCCTCTACTCCCTCACTCCTCACCACTCACTCATCATCACCCACTCACTCACACTCACTCACTCTCACCCACTCCATCTCACTCCTCCCACTCCTCACTCTCAATCACTCCTCACTCACCCCACTCACTCCTCTCACTCACCACTCCCACTCTCCTCTCCACTCACTCTTCACTCACTCTCACCCTCACTCACTCCTCCCTCCTACTCCTCCTCACCTCACTCTCCCACATCACTCACTCACTCACCACTCATTTCACACTCACTCACTCACTCCCCTCCCCACACTCTCACTCACTCCACTCATGCTCACTCACTCACTCCTCACCTCCTCACTCACCACTCCTCACTCTCAATCACTCACTCTCCTCCTCCTCACTCTCTCACTCCACTCACTCTCTCTCCACTCACATCACTCACCCACTCCACTCCTCAATCAATCACTCACTCACTCACTCCACCCACTCACTCACTCACTCCCACACCACTCCACTCCTCATCCTCACTCCAATCACTTACCCTCACCTCCTCCTCCCTCACTCCCTCTCACTCACTCATTCACTCCTCCTCACTCACCTACTCCCTCCCTCACTCTCTCAAACAATCACTCTTTCACTCACCCAATCTTCACACTCTCACCACTCACCACTCCTCCCACACTCCCACTCAATCCTCACTCACTCACTCACCACTCCCTAACCCAGCCACTCCTCCACTCTCTCACTCACTCCACTCCACTCACTCACTCACTCACTCTCACTCACTCCCACTGACTCCCTCACTCACTCACTCCAACTCACTCACTCACCCTCACTCCTCACTCACTCACCACCCACTCACTTCCTCTCCTATCCAATCATCACTAACTCCTCACTCTCTCTACTTCACTCACTCCCTCACTCACCCTACCCACTCACTCACTCATTCACACACTCTATCCCCCTCCTCCCTCTCGCGCTTACTCATTCACGCACTCACTCACACATTCACTCACCCACCGACTCAACTCACTCTCTCACCCACTCACTCACTCACTCACTCACTCACACACTCACTCACTAACTCACTCACTCACTCACTCACCCACTCAATCTCTCGCTCGCTCACTCACACTCTCTCTGTCACTTACTCTCTCACTCACTCAACACTTACTCACTCACTCATTCACTCTCTTACACAATCACTCACTCCTCCTCCCACTCCCATACACTCCTCTCCACTCACTCACTTACTCACTCACTCACTCACTCTCTCACTAACTCAGCCACTCACTCACTCACCTACTCTCTCACCCATTCACTCACTCCTCCCCCTCTCCGCCTCACTCACTCACCACTCACTCATCATCACTCCACCTCACTCCTCCACTCCTCACTCAACTCCAACTCACTCACTCACCCACTCAATCTGTCGCTCGCTCATTCACTCACTTACCACGACTCTCTCTCTCTCCCTCACTTGCTCTCTCTCTCACTCACTAACTCACTCACTCACTCACTCACCCACTGACTCACCCTCTCACTCACTCGCTCATTCACTCACTCCACTCCACTCCCTCTACCTCCTCACTCACTCCTCACTCCTCCCTCCCCACTTCACACTCACTCACTCTCCTTCACTACTCACTCCCCTCACTCACTCACTCACTCCTCACTTCACACTCATCCTCCCCTCCCTCACCCATCCGCACTCACCACTCTACTCACCCACTCTCACTCCTCACTCCTCACTCACTCTCCTCACTCCACTCACCACCTCACAACTCACTCCTCATTCCTCCACTCCCCATCTCCTCCTCACTCACTCTCACCTCTCACTACTCACTCACTCACTCCACTCACTCACTCCTCACCACTCTCTCACTCCCCACTCAACCACTCCTCACTCACTCCATCTCCCTCACTCATCACTCACTCACTCTCTCACTCCTCTCACTCCTCACTCTCCACTCCCACTCACACTCACTCACTCCTCACTCACCCACACATCACTCCTCTCACTCCCCTCCCTCTCACTCACCACTCACTCCCTCCTCACTTCACCCACTCATCCTCACTCCACTCCACCACTCACTCACTCACTCATTCACTCACTCTAACTCATCTCACTCACTCACCCCTCATCACTCACTGCTCACCACTCATCTCCACTCTCCCCTCCTCCTCCCTCCACTCTCACTCACTCACTCCCACTCCTCACTCACTCCTCACTCACTCCTCAACACTCACTCACTCACTCTCACTCACTCACTCCTCACCCACTCTTACACTCATCACTCACTCACTCCCTCCACTCACCTCACTCCCCATGCTCTCCTCACTCCTCACTCCACTAACTCACCACTCACTCACTCACTCACTTCACTCCTCCTCCTCTCAACTCAATCACTCCTCCTCACACCACTCACTCCTCCACTTACTCACTCCTCTCTCTCACTCCCACTCACTCCCCACCCTTCACTCACTCATCACTCACTCTTCGTCTCACTCATTCACTCACTCACTCACACTCTCACTCACCCATCACTCACTCACTCACTCACTCACTCACTCACACACTCACTCACTCACTCACCCACCCACTCAATATTTCGCTCGCTCACTCAATCACTCACCCCCATCCTCCCTTTCTCCTTCACTTACTCTCTCACTCATTCACTCACTCACTCACTCAACACTTACTCACTCGCTCACTCTCTCACACAATCATTCTCACTCACCCACTCAGTCACACACTCACTCACCCACTAGCCCACAACCTCACACACTCACAGGCTCAATCACTCACTCACTCACTCTCTCATTAACCCAGCCACTCACTCGCTCACTCTTTCACACAATCATTCTCTCACTCACCCACTCAGTTACACACTCACTCACCCACTATCCCCTCGCCCACTCTCTATAACTCACTTACTCACTCACTCACTGACTCGTTAACTCACTCACTCGCTCAATTGCTCACTTGCTCACCCACTCACTCCCCCTCCCCTCACTCACCCATGTACTTCCTCACTCACTCACTCACTCACACATTCACTAACTCAGTCACTCACTCACTGACCCTCTCACTCATACTCACTAACCTCCACTCACTCACTCAATCACTCACTAACTCACCTCACTCACTCACTAGCTCACTCACTCACACACTTCCCCCTCTCTCTGACACTAACTTATTCACTTACTCACTCACTCACCCAATCACTCACTCACTCACTCCTGCCTTTTTCTCTCTCACTCGCTCACCCACTTATTCGCTCACTCACTCTCCCCCGACTTCCCTCTCTCACTCACTCACTCTTTCGCTCATTCTCTCACACACTCACTCTCACGTACCCACTCACTCACTCACTCACTTACTCACTCACTCGCTCGCTCGCTAACTCTCTCAGGCACTAACTCCCCATCCCACCTCTCTCTCTCACTCTCTCACTCATTCGCTCTCACTCACTCACTCGCTCAAGCACTCACTCTCCGACTCACTCGCTCTCGCCTCTCCTCCCCACTCTAACGCACTACTCAATCACTCACTTATTCACTCGCTCACTGACTCACTCAATTGCTCCCTTCTCTTCAATCACTCAGCACACACCTCACTCCTCACTCACTCACTCACTACACACTCCACACACTCTTCTGTCCTCCATTTATTCACTTACTCACTCACTTAATCACTCTCCCACCCATCCACTCATTCACTCATTCACTCACTCACTCTCACGTACACATTCAATCACTCACTCACTCACTCACTCACTTACTCATTCACTTGCTCACTCACTCACTTACTCACTCACTCGCTCGCTCACTCACTGGCTCACTCCCTCAATCACTCTTCACCATTCTCTCACCCACTCACTCACTCCTCCACCACTCACACTCACTCAGTCCTTACTCCTCACTCATTCACTCACCACTCACTCCCTCCTCACTCACTCTCTCATTCACTCTCACTCACTCACTCTCTCACAATCACTCGCTCACTCCTCTCTCTCACTCACTCCCTGTCCTCTCACTCACTCACTCACTCATTCACTCCTCCTCTCCACTCACTCTCATCCCTCAACTCACTATCACCACTCTCACTCCACTCACCCTCACCCCACTCACTCACCACTCACTCTCACTCACTCCTCATCACTCACTTCCTCACTTCACTCCTCACCTCACTCCTCACTGCTTTCCTCACCTCTCTTCACTCCTCACTCACTCACTCACTCACTCCTTTCCCTCCTCCTCCTTCTCACCCTACTTCTCCTCATCCTCATCCACTCCCTCTCACTTTCTCTCCCTCATCTCCTACTCCCCTCACTTCCCTTCTCTCTCCCTTCTTCCCTGTCACTCCTCACTCCTCTCCTCTCCTCTTTTCTCCCTCTCCTCTCCTCCTCACTTTTCCTCCTCTCTCCTCCTCCTCTTCTTCCTCTCCTCTCCTCTCTTCTTTTTTCTTTCCTCTCCTCTCCCTCTTCTTTTTTTTTTCCTCTCCTCTCCTCTTTCTCTCCTCTTTTTTCTCCTTCCCTCTCCCTCTTTCCTCTTTTCTTTTTTTTTTTTCCCTTTTTTCCTCTTTCCTCTTTTTTTTTTTCCTCTTCCCTTCTTTTTTTTTTTTTTTTTTTTTTTTCTTCTTTCTTTTTTTTTTTTTTCCCTCTTTCCTTTTCTTTTCTTTTTTTTTTTTTTTTTCTTTTTTTTTTTTCTTTTTTCTTCAATAAAGGAAATTGCTTGTATTAACAATCTGATTGTGATTCCAGAATCTCCTGGTGTATTCACATGTGCCAGAATATACAGTGCGATCATCATTGTTTGACCTTGCTCCTAGAACAGTACTACTGTTCCGCATCCTTAAAATGAAAATTGTGCTATACCCAGTGGCGTAAATGCAGATATTAAAATAAATACTACCATAAATGACAAAACTTTGGTGAATGACGAATTGCGTATTATGTAGACGTACAAAACTTCAATAATTGTAATTTAGTCTTTCTTAAGACTAAAGGAAATTGTTATAAGGTATGTAAAAATTTGGATAAAAATTATCATTTATTATTTTTAATTGATATTACGGATTTTCTGTATTTCCAAGGCGTATTTCTGGTGTATTAACCCAATACATGGTATTTACTCATCAAATTCAAGTTTTGTAAGTGCTTTTATATACTAAAAGTAATGTTTAAAACAAATTTTGCTTTTTAACCTCAATTTGGTTACGAGAATAATGTACAGTTTAGAGAGTTAAAACTGTTTACATGAGCGTTTAATGATCTTTTTGTTTATATTGACATGAGTTGTTTGAAATAGGCAATAATGTATTAATTTTAATTAATTAAATTTAATTTTTAAAATGAATAATCGAAAGGTAATTCATAGCCAAGGGCGGCAAATTATCTACAATGTGTACCTATTTATGAAAAAAGAAAAAGAAGGAACGATGACAATGCCATTATCCCAATTACAAGAATGTGTTGCTGAAGAAACCGTTCTAGTCAAGCTGCTGTCCTTCGTCTCCCTTTGTACCACTCTGAATTAAATCCCATTGAAAAATCGGATAGCAGTGAGGAATGTGACGTTTCAAATGGAAGGTGTTAAGCAATTGGCAATGAAGAATTGAAAAAAATTACAGCTGAGAACTCGAAGAAAGTGTGTGAATATGTGGAGAGTGAATATTTAAAAAAAGGAGTGATATTGGATGATGTTACCTTTACAATGACATTAAAACATTTAAATGAATTTTTAAAATGAATTTGTCATTAATCAGAAATCAGTGTATGATATATTTGTTAAATAATATTAGTGAAAACAAATTACATGTATGACTGGTTAGTTTATTATAAATGCATACATTGAACATATTCAGCACAAGTCAGGTACACCATTTTGCTGACCACCTTTGAATGTACACTGTGAACATCACAAATACATTATAATGGAAAAAAGAACTTATTTAACTTAATGCGAGATATACTTTGCATTGCATTCTAATTTTGAACAAAACTTATTTCAGATTATATACCACTGATTTAGTCCTTCTCATATGGAACTAGTCACCATGTCTACTTTATGATGTACCTATTGTTTTTAAGATAACTCAAATGTATATATTGATCTAAAGCACAGCAAATAATGAATTAATAATGCATTGTTTTTAGATCTCAAACGTGCATGTAAATGAGATTAATTCAGCTAAGTATAGTAAATAATGAGTAAAGATTTTCAATTAGTGCACATATTATTTACATACAAATAAACGATATCCGACACACCTCACTACCGTTGGAATGAATGGTCTTTTATATGTTTATATTACAGTTAAAAATAGAAAAATAAAATTAAACTTGGCAATTATCTATAAAACAATTTCAAAGTGACCACCATTGTTTGCATTACAGGCATCTACTCTTCGTTTCATATTTTCAAATACATTTATTAATTGAGCTTCTGTAATATTTTGAATTGCGTCAGTTATTGCATTTTTTAATTCATCAACTGCATGAAGGCGTGTCTTGTAGATTTTATTTTTTAAATGTCCAAATAGAAAATAATCCAAGGTCAGGTGATCTTACCAAACTCACTTATAACTCTTTCATCAAATGTTCACGTAAAAGTCAGTGTTTGATTAGCTATATGAGCTGTTGCGTTATCATGCTGAAAATATCCATGTTAGCTCGTCATCGTGCAGTTGATCAATGAAAGGTTCCAAAATAGTTTTGTATCGAGCCGCAGTTACTGTATCTTTAAAGAAAATGGACCTACAATTCTTCTTCGTGACTAGCAGCCCAAACACCTATTTTCACAGGATGTAAAGTATTTTCAAAACGTGTGGATTTCCTGCTGACTACATAGTAATTCTGCGAATTACATAACCAGATAAATGGAACCAAGCTTCATCCGTAAAGAAACTTAAGTTTAGTATTTCGTCATCTCTCAAGTTGTTGTTGAACCATCGGCAATATTCTAAACGCTTTTGAAAATCTAAATAGTAATTCTTGCACAACCTTTATTTTGTAAGCATGAAAATGTAGTTGACGTTTGACTGCTTTATGGCATGTACCATAAGAAAGACCTGTAACAATTGCTTATATTGAAATATGTACAATGTTGTCAATCTAACTACTTATGTAATGTTTTGGTTTTAAGATTCTTTTTATTTTATTGCTTAATTCATGTCAACCATGTTTTGTATAATGCAAAATTACCTGTTTGCTGGAATTGTCTTAAAGGTTTTGTCGGACTTCTTTCCAAATGTGTGCGTACATTTTCCACTACTTCCTCTGTAAGTACAGTTGTGACCCGTAGATTTTCCCTTACAAACACTAACATGCTCATGAAACGACTAACAATTCTTCGAATGTGCATAAACATCATCATCTAATTCGATGTTCTGAAAGTGATGTTGATATTCTTCAACACATAATCGTACTGAATACTTCCAGTTTCCATCTACATCTTTTTCGCCGTTTCGGAAATAAGCTTCCAAAATAAAGGAATAATTGAAAAAGAAAAAATCTATGTACGTTTATGAAATGTCAATCGAAGATGAAATAAATATTTGTGCCTAATTTCACTAGTAACTTGGAATAAACTTTTGATAAAAATTCTGTAAAAAGCAGTTTTTTTTCGGTCATTCATTTTTGATATCCCGATATAATATGTAAAATAAGTTCTCCAAATAATAACAAGTGTCTGATTAATGTGGTTTACACACCACCAAAAGCGCGTCGCTTAAAAGACTTTTTTGAAATTGTGCAAAACGTTTCTGTAAGTTATAATAAAGCTTTAATTGTCATACAGCAGTTTTGAAAAATCTTTTATTATAAAAATCATTAAGTTGTATAATGACTTAGATGATGAAATCAAAAATATTACATCAGTAGTTAGCTTTAAGAAGAACATTAAAGACATTCCTTTCAAGATACAGACATTAAGTTTTTTTTTAAGAAGATGGTTAATCTAGATTGTGATATTATAGTCTTATTTAATTAATTTTTGATAAACACTTAAGATAATGTTAAGTTCAGATCTTTAGTATTAAGTTCATTTTAAAGAATAACCAAATAATTTATTCTAGTTTCAAATACTTTTGTTAGACTTACTTAAGCAATTAGGATATACAGTAGTTTTTAAGAACTGTTCCTTTATAGTTATACTTTGTAAGAGTATCTCGTGAAGATGTAAGAGAGGACTCATTGAGACCTAATCTAAACGAGATTATAAATAAATAATCAATCAATCAATCAATCTTCTTCTTTTCTTCCGCTCATTGTTCTCGCTCTCTCGCTCTTTCTCGCTCTCTCGCTCTCTGTCTCTGCTTTCTTTTGTTTGTCTATTTGTTCTTGTTTTTTTTTCTGTTGTTTTGTTGTTTTGTTTTTTAAGATGGACTTGGAGCAATCATATTCCTCAAGGTATTTTCAAGTGCAAATGTTGAACGGATGACATGGTGAGAATTACGATGCCGATAATGAATCGCTGAAAACACTGGGTAGATCCTGTTGAAGAAGAATAGTTTCACTAGGTTGGGATAGGTGGCGAACTTAACATGGATGCTGTATACTATGATCCCTCCAGGTTTTGATAGCATTTTAGCTAACGCTGTAAAGGTAGATATGGCGATGTGAAAAATTGGCTGCAGGCTCAGGGAGCTTATACGGTTCATAAACCAGTCATAAAAAGGTTTCCTCGCAATAGGTATATTGTGAGCAACATTTACGAGCTGTGGCAAGCTGATCTTAGTGATATGCGAACTTTAAGTAAACACAATTATGGGTACCATTACATACTAACGGTTATTGATGTGTTTAGCAAGAGGGTATGAGCGAGAGCACTTAAAACGATGGCAGCGGCTCAGTAGTTGAAGCATTCACCGACAATACACTGGCAAACTACAGACGGATAAAGGCAAAGAGTTCGTGCGTGCAGTGTACCAAATTTTTCAAGAAACAAAATATCTATTTCTATGTAACAAATAACACTGATGTAAAAGCACCTGTAGTTGAGAGGTTTAATAGAACACCTACAAGAATTCCTGCAAATATATTGATGTACTCCAAAAACTTGTGACTGCTTACAATAGCCCTCATTCAAGTATAAAGATGGCCCCTGCGGCTGTAAACGATGAAAACGTTTAGGAAGTGTGGAATAACTTGTACGCGAAAGGCTTAGACACAGCACAGCAGGTCACCCTAAATATAAAGTCGGTGAACATGCAGAATCATTAGAACTAGGTACACCTTTCAGAAGGGATATGAAACGAACTGGAGTTTTTACAATTAGTGCAGCGAGAAAAAGAAGACCGCCAGTTTACATAATCGACCTTTTACGAGGAGGAACTGTAAGTTGTCACGGTTGATAAAGACACCCTATTGAAAGTCGATAAGATTCTAGCAGAGAAGGGCCGCGGGCAATGTAAACTATACCTGGTCAAGTAGCGTGGATACAGCGACAAATTTAATAGCTGGGTGTTAGCTTCGGATGAGTTCGTAAAGTCCACCAATCTCTTCGACAGTTTCCAGTATCATTTCCAGATGTACAATGTCGTGATCATACCTACTTGGTGTAGCTAGGCTTATAACACTATGCCCGCCAAGGTATACTGTTATAAGCCTAGTGTGGGCCCGGTCGAGCTGCTCTTCTAGAGAGCTCTCCGTAATCACGACATCATAATTCTGGACGAATGGCACTATGGTTGTCCGCTGTGATGAAAGAAAGAATTATAAATATAAATAAAGTAGTATTTAGACAATACGTACCGTGAACGTGAGACGGTCCCATGTGATGATGCGATGTGCGTAGAATAGACAGTACCACCCTGCAATAATTAGAAACGCAGAATTGCGTTGAGTGGTACCGTCTCCTGACGCTATCTCAAACATAACTTTGTATAGGGGTGGAAGCATAGTGCGACCAATGGTCATAGGGATATGTGTAGCCCAAAGCCAGTCATCGTCTAGCTCTTCGTCGTCATTGTCTTGCACGTCGTCAGCGTTTTCGTTATTTCCGTAACTCTGGACCTGCGGAGCCACGTCTGGAGCACTGCCATTGTCATTGTTCTCGTCCTGCATGCTGTTATGTGACTGTCCCTGTGCACTTAGTTGTTATACTACCTCTGACAGTTCGTGAGCGATACGTTCCAGTTATTGCATGTTGTTAGTGAGAGTGTTCATAAAGTTCTCCTCTTCGCTACTCTCTTCAATGATGATTTGGTTACAAAAGTCAGTATGTGTTTCGCGAAGTAGCCGCTGTTGTGGTAATGCGTCATTGTCGTAGTCGTCAGAATCGTAGCTGTAGGTAGGGTCCATGTTTATGTCACCAGTGTTGAGGTAATCGATCCCAGCACAGTAAGAACATACTCCTCAACACTGGATGACATGCTGACGAAGTCATTACTATCATAGTTATGTTCGTCTATGTCAATAGGTAGTGGCGTGTCCTCGTCACTGATAGCAATGATTTCGGCATTGGTCATGTCAAGTAGTAATGTATCCGCATCAGAATTGTAATCTTGTAGAGAGTCCAGGACTAAGGTGGTCAGTTCATAAATTTCGTCGTCGCTGGATTGGGCGTCCAAGATAATAGGAGAGGATGCTAGGGCGGGATATACAGAACCTCAGGGGGGAAGAATCCTGAGGTGTGGGCGCTGAAGGGAGGTCAACATGAATTGGATAGGAAACCTTAGGAGTAGGAGTTGGACAGACATCGGTAAGAGGAGTTGATACGCTAGCGGGATAAAGTTGAATGGATACAGAAGTTCCTCAGGCGATTGACAACGGGGGGTAACAGAAGCCTGTAAAAATAAATAAAACGTTAAAAATGTACCAACCATTGAAAAAAAATTAAAAAATAAAATTTGGTGGTTTTTACCTGGGAAGATGATGGGAACTTGCTCTTGAAGTCATTGTATGTTCGATGTGTCAACTATAGAATCAGTTGTACGAATAATTTGTACTGTTTTCGTTTCACCAAATATAGGTGTTTCCCCCACTAAAAAAGTTTTTCATGAATTTTTAGAGAACATTTTTCAAGGTTTGTATATAAGAGTAGGTTGTTCCACTAGAGAGCCATTCAATCGTTATACAGCAAGTGAAAATGTTCCAAGTGTTATAAAGTGGTGTTGCATCATGTCTTCGTGTAATGATAAGTGCTTATTTTATTATTGAAATATTTTTGTGCACTTAATAATAATTTTCAATAAAATCTTTAATCTTTTTCAAAAATTATTTTCATAACTTAGAATCATTTTTAATAAAATCATTAAGGCACTTGGAAAATGTGCAAATGTTATTTTTGTATTAATAATAGTAATCACTTTTCCATTTGAAGGATTGCTGAGCCCTGCTTCAACCGTAGAATTTATGGAGGAGTGGTCGTACAGTAGTTCTACGGTAGGAGGAGAGGTCAGGGGGTCCATTTATGATAGTATCCTGAGCCCTACTTGTATTGCAAAGTTCGCTGAAGAGTGGAGTCCTATAAACTCTTCGATACAAGTGGAGCCAATGGATGATTCATCAGAGAGTATCCTCAGTCCTGTGTGTGCTGCTGATTTGATAGATAATGAATGGTCGTTAAATGACTTATCAGTATCTAGGAGTCCTGCAGCACCCATACAATACTTACCTGCGCAATCACCGGTGAGGGATATAGTGGAAAATTCAGTATCTTCTACCCAGAGCGTATTGAGACTTACATGTGCTGTGGAGTTTCTGGAAAACAGGTGGGGGTAATACCTTCCTTCCATCCCAAAGCACATGGCAGGGTGAGATACAATGCTGGGTAGAATATGTGTGCTCAGCAAAACTCTATCAGACTATCATTATTGTTTCCTTACCCGTACACTACTCTACCCCTCAACCTGATATATCTATCATACATATTATCCTATTCCTGGCGATATGTTACGTTGCGTCCTCGTTCGCATCGCTGGATATAACTTCTTTCTTAACAGCTGTAATACATAATAGCAATGCTGCAATCTGATAAAGAGCAATAAACTGTTAAAAAAAGGAATTATAACAAAACACGTAATTCTACCCGTTCACTTATACATTGTTTATACACTCTCTCTGTTACAGATTGCAATAAAACGTTTCAATGTGAATGTTTGAAGAAATTTTCAAGAAAAGACTCCCTACTGCGACGTCAAAAAACCATGTGTTGGGTAAGTATTCCAACTACCCCACCTTCAGAGATGCCGCAGGCTGTACCGCAAAATCGTACCGCACTTAGGAATGTGGTGCAACCAAGTATTTCCGATGCGAACCGAACGGAACACAGCCATATTGCTGAACGTCTTGCACAACCAAGACCATCAGGGTTAAACAGCTTAAAGAATAATGTGCAACACAGACATGCTGACTTTGCAGAACCAGGAGCATAGGGTTTGAACAACTCACGGAAGCGTAAGTCAGACCAAAGCAGCGAACCAGTACATAAAAAAAGGAGCAAAAGTGTTGAAATTGTGCACTGCACTGATTGTTCGATTGATGTTCCTCGATATGCTTATCAAGGACACCTTAGAGGCAATAGGCACAAATCAAATGTGTGTCTGCTCATTGATACTGGGGTTGAAGTGATCCCCAATGCTTTTAAACAACCCATTGTTTCGTATAGACTATCACCATGCAATACCCATAACGAATGTGCAGACGTTTATGGGTGACGTTAAAGTGAATGTTTTGAAACTAATACAAATTTAGTTGCAGAAACACTTCTCGTTGAAATGTAAAGTTGAGTTGTTTGGGTTGTACTTTCTGAACAATAGAAAAAGTACCGCATTAAAACCCTTTCAAACGAAATATGATATATTGAGTGTCGGGATGGTGTTGGATGAATAGTTTCAAAGAGTAGTGGAAATGTTGGATGCTAAGCAATCAGAATTTCAGCATAAATATTCTGGTGAGTGCAAGTTATGAATAGTAGGGTAGTACATTATTAATATATGTTGTTTCGTAGGGTGGTCGCTGGTGAATTTCGTATGTTTAGAAGTAAACATGTCAAAATTTTCTCCCACTACGAGTTCATCCTATATGAATGTCCCGCCTGAAATTTCGCATAAACATGTCATAGTGAATGTGAGGAATACTGATAACTGCTGCTTTGCGTGGGCTATTGTATCAGCATTAGTGACACCAACGGGGTTACCACAACGGACGACTTCTTACCCTGATTTCAGCACGTTATTCAACTGGAACGGTGTAGAATTTCCTGTTAAGCTGGCTAACACCTCAACAAAAAATTTTTCTCGATTACTTAACAACCAAATAAGTAATGGGGCAAAATATTTTTGAGATTCATGTATTCATTACTTTAGAACGCAGGAGCAATTAACTCGACACGTGTCTCATGACTGTAATTTCGTATACACTAAATTACCTGGGGCGATGAAAAGAAAAGACAGAACCGGGGAGTGCTATGCGGAAAACATACTTGCGTTTCGAAACTATCAAAAACAGATGTTTCTACCGTTCGCAATATACGCAGATAAAAACGTGTAAACATGAACCATACTTATTCAGTTATTATATTAAGTATAGTAACTATAGGGGGGTTAATGCCGCGGAGGTATTATTACACGACTCGAGAGTGATGTGAAACGATATATAATGAGCATTTGAAAACTGTTGTTCCAATGTTACCACTAACTGATGAACAACAGGTGATACATGAAAAAGTCGAAATTGTTATGTATGCGACAAGCTTTTTACGGACGATCTTACAAATTCCAAAGTACATCACTGTCATGAATCGTTGTCTGATGTTCAAAATCACTCTATTGTAGTCTTCGGCAAAGCCAAGTAGCATTCGCAAAGGGACACAAACATTAAAATACTCTAACGCATTTGTTAGTATGCTATTTGAGGTACTAAGCCAACCTTCGTTTTCATGACGAGCGAGGTCGCTGGGTGTCAATGACACCAATCCTTTCATTGTAGACGTTAATCCAACCTTCGTCACCACTATTTCATTCATTTCGTATCTAATTTCACTGAATAAAAATATTATGGCATTATTAACAAACCGCGCGGTATTAGAGATGGCACCATCCTCCCTCAGCAACCTTCCCTCTATGTATACATAACTTTCTGTTGGTAAAGTACACATGTCTTCCGGAATAGGTATTCTGATTTCATCATTGTTTCCAAATCTCGTAGTATATGGTTGATTGGCGTGGAGTTCGGAATTTACTATGGCATTATCATCAACAACTTTTTCGTTTACGTTTAATATACTCATTGTATTACTATGAAACCAAGACTTTGCAAATATGCTCTATTCTGCGCTGTCAATGCTTTGAGGGTTGACCGTCTACTGACTCTCGGATTTCCACACTTCGATCTTATATAGTTAACCTTGTTGTGGTTACACCGTGTTGTGTTATACCGTATCACCATCTTTTCTTTAAATGTAATCCTATCGTTATGACTTCACCGTTGAAATTGACGAGGTCTCCGTCTTGGTCTACTATTTCAAGTGTTATTGTTGAAATGGTGGATGTATTTATAGGTAAATAGATGACATGTAGAGGGGATTCAATTATTTTGTACCCTGCTGGTGCACTGGGAAAAATTGATGAATAATATGTGACGTGTCCCCATTTTTAAAACTTGCACTTGTTATATTGCATTCGATAATTAACGAATTAATCTTTATAATCTTAATATGATTTTCAGAGGTATGTAATTCATGTAAACTTTTTTGTTAAATCCCAGCATAGGTCCTATAGAATTTTCTACATTATAGTTAATGTCGTGTGTTGCTTCCATAATTGCTTTCATAGTGTTATTGTTCGCCCGTAAATTAAAAAAATTACTCGAACCCCTCACTGTATCATCTATGTTTATTCACATTCGCAATTTCATATGATCCTGGCGGTATTGTAATTCTAGTTCCTTCAAATTGTAACAACCTTTTTTTTGTGGTTGTATTAAAAAGTACATTAATTTAAGAATCGTTCATCTATTTGGCATAATATTAGAAAAGTTTTTAATTTTTTTTCGTTTTCAAACATATATTAAATAAACTTATGTATAACTTGTTATTTTATTTTCATTTGTGTTAATTTGTTTATAGTATTCAATAACTAGGTTTTGTTGTTCCTAGATAGATATATAAAAAAAAAGAAAGACAACATGGCGCTCGAGAATTTATTATTTTTTCATAATTTTTGATAACATTTTGGAATTAATTGAAATAATCAACCAGAAAAGAAGCAACTAATTTAGGTAGGTTAATTAAACTCTAAATTAGAACCCATTATATTCATCTACCGATGAGCCGACGGCAGTACATTATTAAAAGGTAATTTTTATATTAATTAAATTATTTGATCAATTACGAATGTATACATCATCGTTTTTTATTTAATGTTATAAGTTGGCCCAGTTTTAGTGTTTATACACTTGAGCCGCTATTAATGTTACAATTTGACGCCTTTTAATAATTGTTGTTATACTTTGGCTTAAGTTAAGGTTATAAAATATAAGTTGGTTATTCTTGGAAGTAACGTTTTGTACAGTATTGAAAGATTCAAAACTAGTTAACCCCATTACATATTCCGACTCATTACCAAGATAAATCGGTGTGTTAAAGTTCGCTTGCAAAATACTGCTTGCATCGGATCAAAACGAACTGTTATATAAAAATCGTAAGACCAAATGACCGCAATTGTATGTATTGAAGTTTTGAACCTTGGTATAGTTATAGTCAATCGTGTTTCTGCTACCATCACTTTTAAAGTAGTGAATTAATTCTAATGGTGGTTTAATATGTCCTATGCTATCAAAATATGTATTATGTTCATTACGCTTGATGTAAGCCGTCCAGTGTGTTCTCCTGTTATTTTGATCATCCAGATTCACGATACCACATTTATTCGTATGGATTCGTGTGGGTAATTTATCTCGCATGCATATCCCTCTAAAATAGGGGATTTTTAATTTCTCAACAAATTTTGATAGCTCACCGTTGCTTAAGGCGTGACGTGGTAGCTTCAGTGGGAGTTTTTTGAATACGGTTGTTGATATAGGCCTAAACCTCGCTATATGGTTTTATATCTAAGCATTTGTGTCGTTTGGTTTCTTCTAATGTTTTTGACACTAAATGTTCAAGGCTTGTTGTACCGTAGATTTTAACGATGACCGAAGTTACCACCAACACGACGTCGCGCTAGAAGCACTGCATTGTCGAATGGAATTGGTCTGTTTCTGTGAGAACGCTTCCTACGTCGTGATTTGCTTCCCATTCGCATTGTTCTTTTTCCTTCTATTATACCGGCTATGGTTAATGCAGCTGCTCTTTCTCCAAAACTAACGTTTGAGGAACGAAATCTATTCCAAGCTTTTTGTAGCAAAGCCTTATAAGCTATCTGGCGATGCCTTAGATCGTTTGACTGCGAGTATGCAATATCGTGGTTTTTACACGCTTCGTCCAGTTCGTTAATACCTCTGTCACCGCGAGCTAATCGTTCTCTTAAACGGGTACCCGGACTGCAATATCTGTACCAGGTGTATATAATTCCACGGGTAATTTATTTATTAAGGTGTTAATTAATCCAGAACCTTTTTGTAGCTATTACACGGAGAACTGTGCTTCATACCACACTGACTGGCAATTCACTACTAAACTATTTAATGTATGTATATTATATATATATATATATATATATATATATATATATATATATATATATATATATATATATATATATATATATATATAACCACTATACAAGTTATAGCTCAGTACTATAATGGATGACATCCGTTTCATTCCACAAGATACTGTATTACCTATCAAAAATTATGACATCACTTTTAACAATAATCACTACTCAAAACATAGTGGTCTACTAAAAGGAGGTTGTAAACGAGGTATAATCGTCGGTCCTTCAGGTTGCGAAAAAACAAATGTTATGGTTACCTTATTAGAATCTCCAAACGGTTTACGTTTTGAAAATGTTTATGTATACTGCAAATCTTTATATCAACCCAAATACCAGTGCCTACGAAATTTACTTGCACCTTTAAAAAATATCGGGTATTTCGAATACAGTGATAACAGTGACGTTATATCCCCTAGTGATTCACGTAAAAATTCAATAATGATTTTTGATGATGTAGCATGCCATAAACAAAATGAAACAAGGGATTATTTTTGTTTTGGCAGCCACCAAAACAATGATTGTTTCTATCTGTGCCAAACGTATTCTTCTATTCCAAAACAGCTTATACGTGATAACGCGAATCAACTAGTTCTGTTTCAACAAGATGGTACCAGTCTTAAGCATGTGTATGATGGTCACGTTAATGTAGATATGACATTTGATAGATTTAAGGACTTGTGTTTCTGTTGATGGCGTGAAAAACTTGATTTTCTTGTGATTGATAAAGAGAGTGATGTTATTGCAGGTCGTTTCTGTAAGGGATTTGACTGTTACATTGCATTATAAATACTACACTTGATATGTAAACATGCAGCAGTAATGGAGGAGCGCTTAGTACAAGACATTTTGCGCGCTAGCAAGAGTGTGCAACAAAAATATGCTAGTTTAAAGGAAGATACTGCACTTACAGAGCGTGCAATGGAGGCGCACTTTAAACCTATAACACAACCATTGAAACAATTGATTACTAAGCAAGATGGTTCTCTTGTCAAAGCTGAACCCTTTACATCAGAATTCGGAAAAACTGAGCCTGTTGTGCATGAAAAGGAAGTTTTTTTACATCATACGCCTAAAACATTTGGAACTCCTGACGCGATTCCACAAGTTTTAGAGGAAACTGTGATTGCTGATACCACACATGATGACGAAAGGGAGATTCCTACTTTACAACAATTGAAATCAGAACTGTTAGCTGCTGGACCTCAACCGGCCATTGAAGAGTACCTTGTCAGTGTGAAGGATTAGCGAAATATTATGTGGAAGGTACTCGTATATTTAGAGATCCCGAAGACGAGTATGATTTAACATACGGTGTACACTTTCTTCCTGAAACAGAGAAATTTTTTATTGGCGATGCTGAACTAGACTTTGTTGGAGAGAGATTTCTTATCGCTCTTCCTGATGGATCATAATTAGACTATGATGGAACTGTGGGATTATATGAGCTACTATTTAAAAAAGCTCCTACGGGATACAGAAATAGTGATCTGCAGCAATACAATGACATTTTGCGCCGCACAAATGCTGCTAGACGTAATTATAACCCAGATGACCAAATCCAAGGAACTAATAGTAGGAAATACATTGAGATCATTAAACCATTACTTTGCCCTAAAAAACGACCCTCTACATCAGCTATTGCACCTCCTACCACAAGATCTCACATAACTTCTATCTCCAAAAGAGGGGGTGGAATGCAAGTATTACGATATAATAACAAAGCGATTGAGTTTGTACCTTGAAATGATCCGAATAAATTAGTGGATTGGTTGCGGGAGTTATTGGAATCAATGTCGGCAGGAAATACTAGCAATCACAACGAATTAATATATATACTTGACGAATTACGTAAAGCGAAAGTAATAAAATAGGATCTCTGGTTATAAACCTATTACTATATCCATTTCATTTCATTGTTTCAACGACCATCACTATACATATTACTACATATCCAGCACTGACGTCAATAGATAAATTTGATCCAGCAAAGGTATTACAAAATGTTAAGTGACAGTACATCAAACTTCCCATAATATGTATATTTACTTAAATCGATTTTTGATCTGTAGATATAGGTGAATATTGCGGTTAATAAATTATAAGTTTTATACAAAGTATTTTACTTGTTATAATCTATTTTTAGAAATTATGACGGAACAATGGATCGTCTTTGTTCTTTTCTCAAAGGTGTGACCTTGAAAATTGTAAGCATACAATTTGAAGCGTCGGCCTGAACGATGTTCTTGAAAATTGTTTTCCTAGAATTGAGCCTGAAATGCTGGGATAGCTGAAAAACAATCTATTTTTAGGAGTCATGACAGAACAATGAATCGTTTTTGTTCTTTTCTCATAGGTGTGACCTTGAAATGGGGGGAAGCGGTTACCTGTGTTGCAAAACAGCTATCTGTTTTGGGAAACGGACCCCCTGTTTTAGGATACGGTTACCTGTTTTTAGGAAACGGCTACCTGTTTTGGAAAACGGCTATCTGTTTTAGGGAACGGAACCACTTGAGGGCACTTTGCTGGGGGGCGTGACCATAGCAAACTTCCAAGAATTGCTTGATGACCTTGAAACATGCATAGACAACAATGATTTAGACAGAGCTGAATGGACTTCCTGAGGGGCGTGACCATTTAACACTCAGCCAGAGAATTGATTGGTGACCCTGGCTTTGAAGACTAGGGCCTTTAGTTTTAGGCAATGTGATAACCTTGGAAACCACGTACGTAGACGGAGAGGAATAGATGCAGGTAATGTGTGGGATAATCTACAATTGACGTGGACAATCTGCTTCAATGACCTTGAAAATAAATCTAGTAACTTTTCTACTGACTTTTTCAAATCTAGTTACTGATCTTGAGTAATATACTTTGATGCACGGATCATGTGACCTTGAAGGGAATGTGCGAACATGACCTTGAAGAGACTCATCAGGGTTACCAACCTTTCCTACCACGTGGTCTTGAATCGGTGACCTTGAATAGACAGGGTTACAACCTACCACGTGACCTTGAATCGGTGACCTTGAAACAAGCAATGTTATCAACCTAGAAATCTAGTGACTTCTGGTGACTTTTTCCAAATCTGGTGACAAATCTACTGACAAAAGTGGATCAGGATCGGTATAGCATATCTACTTGTATTAATAATAAATAATAAAAATAAAAAAAAGAGTTATTTATCACATCATAATCTTACAATATATAAAAGGAATCGTACAGAGCGTATTGTATAATGTCTTTGTTAGAAATCCATGAATTGTGAGAAGTATCAAACAATAACCACTTAACGAGAGACATATTTGGAATAACTACTGTAATGATTAATATTAAATCTTTTCATAACTTTTTTGAATTCAGCATTATAAAACTTCATTCCCATGTCAGTTTGTATATGTGTAAGAGTCCTTTGCAAACCAGACAAAAGTTTATTCATTACATCTACGACTAGTTTACCATTCTTGCGTTTGATGGGAAAAGCCCAGACATATTTAGAGAAAGCATTTATTGTCACTAAAATGTAGCGATATCCTTTATTTACCCTAGCGTAAGGTATCATTTCTACTAAATCAGCTTGAAAGAGATCATTTAAACCTTTCAGTACTTCACAACGCCGCGGAAAATTTTTCCTTGCTGGTTTGTGCAGTTCGTCAACAATATCAGCTTTACTCATTTTATCGCTTTCGATTTTAGTAGAATCTCTATAATGAATGATTGTTCTTGCGTAAATTTGACACCGTCTGGTATTATAGGTTGAATCACAGCTTTGTTACGTATAGTTTCACTAATTAGAAACATCGGTGTCGTATACAGTAGACCATCCACTTGAAGATGAAGAACTTGAGTGACCACATACAATGCACTATTGTACACTCTGTATAAGGAAACAAATATTTGCCATCTGCACCAAATGGAATATCTACTGTCTTCTTATGCGATAAACCTTATAAGGTAAAATAAGTTTCGTAATATACATCACCTTGATTCGTGGCATCACTATGATGATAAATAATATATTTACCAAATTTATCTATTGTCATTTGATGGTGGTGTCCACCAGAGTGTACAATAGTGCATTGTATGTGTTCACCTCAAGGTCTATGCTTATAATTTTCAAGGTCACACCTCTGATAAAAGAACAAAGGCGATTCATTGTTCAGACTGATGCTTCAAGGTCATCTAACAAGTAAAATACTTTGTATAAAACTTATAATTTATTAACCGCAATATTCACCTATATCTACAGATCAAAAATCGATTTAAGTAAATATACATATTATGGGAAGTTTGATGTACTGTCACTTAACATTTTGTAATACCTTTGCTGGATCATATCTATATTATTTATTATTTGTTTTTCACATTCAATTTCCTTCAGCTGATTTTGGTTTAATGTGGTCCACGCCACATCATTATCTTTCCTAACAGGTATTTTCATCGCTTCATTATAATATTTACTAGCCATACATTCAGCTTTCCTTAAAGCCTTCATATCAGGATCTGAGATCCTTTTACTTTGAGACATTGTTCGAGACTTGTTACAAACCTAAGCAAGCCCTGAGGTGTCATTGTTGTCTATGCATGCTTCAAGGTCATTAAACAATTCATGGAAGTTTACTTTGGTCACGCCCCCCAGCAAAGTGCCCTCAAACGGTTCCGTTCCCCAAAACAGGTAGCCGTTTCCTAAAAACAGGTAGGCGTTTCTTAAAAACAGATATCTGTTTCGCAACACAGGTAGCCGTTTCCCCCCCAAGGTCACACCTCTGAGAAAGAGACAAAGGCGATTCATTGTTCTAGTTGAGTTATAAAAATAGATTGTTATCTAGATACCCCCCACCTCAATTCTGAGAAATAAATTTTCAAGAACAAAGACGATCCATTGTTTAAGCCGACGCTTCAAAGTCTATGCTTATAATTTTCAAGGTCACACCTCTGATAAAAGAACAAAGGCGATCCATTGTTCTGGTCGAGTTATAATTTCTAAACATAAATCGTTATCCAGCTACCCCCACCGTTTCAGGTCTGAGATATCAACTTTCAAGAACAAAGGCGATCCATTGTTCAAGCCGATGCTTCAAGGACATATAAGTTGCAGTGTGTTGAGATCAGTCAGTTAGTAAGTTGTTAAACATGGAATTAGCAGGGTTAAACCAAAGCACATATTGCAAACTCTATAAAAATGCATGTGACCTAGAGATATCGAAAAAATATAAAGTTATTACAGTGACAGTAATCAATACGAAGTATGGTGAACGTATAGTGTTAGAAACAGAGGAGTTTAAATGTGTTTTACCTCAGCGCTTTTACGAGTATTTCAAAGAAGAAGAAAATCGAATTGAGGAATTTAAAACGATGCTAAATACAACGGACGTATTCATGAGTAGTCTGGGTATAGTCGGAAAAACAATAAACATAACATTTAGTGCATCCAACCATATGTAAACATGCTCGTTTCGAAAATAGTGTTTAGTCGTAGTGCAGTTGTGGAAAAGTCATGCAAGCAGCAATAAAATCACTGCTGGAACGATCTGGAGGTTCACTGCCGGATACTTCATACCGCTGTAGTAACAATATGATGATTAAAAAATAAAGACTTTAAGTGTTGTGAATATGGTGTTCTGTTTCAAGTTAAAGAGACGTAGATTTCACCAGCTACCTCCACCATGTGCTTTAAATTTCAAGGTCACGCCATATTACAATTCAAAGAAATCTAAAAAAAATAATTTTCAAGGTCCCAATCCTGTCCGATCCTATCCGATCTTATCCATATTTTAACCCCGAATGTAACTGGTGCATCCATATAAGGAGAGTGCAATCATGATGAACAATAATTTTACAGTGAACCTAAAGTGCTGTGAAGAGCAATTAGATATTAGTTAAAATTATAAATAGATGTCTGACACTTGCATAAAAGGGAAACTTATGCGTTGAATTGTGCGGTTTAATTAAACTACACAAAGAGCTAGCAATATACAATGGAAATCAAGCTGCTCATTTTGTGTTCAAACCACCATTTCCTTGACACGTCTTTCAACGCCAAGCCATCTGGTTAATCAATAATCATCACTACATCAAATGGGGACCTGGATATACCTCTACACATCTCTTTCCACATATACTTTGTGAAGAAATATCGGTAACGTTAAAGGGCGAGAAAAAGCCGATTACATTCGAAAAATATTGAGACAGTCAGTTATTGAATATAACAAATGCACTCTATACCATCGTCGTGCGATAGAAAATATTTTTCACACAGACGTATTCCACTACTATACTTATAAACTAGATTATCTAAATAGCCATCACTAAACGTACCCCACCCATACACTTTTTCATGTTCAGCATCAACTTCTAGTAATAGAAATTGGCATATTAGTCTTTGCTCTGCACTAACATAATCCACAGCCTTAGGCCACGATTCTGCACTCTAACACATACACATATTGACTAAACTTTATTATTATCCCTATTCTCGCTTTAGCCGTTACCCCACTTATTACTTAACGGCTTTCGCAACTTCTACGTCAATATCAGTTTTTTCCTTGACAAATTCTACAATTTCTATAACACATGCTACATTAAGATCAAATATATATTGTAATGGAACTATTAACCTGTGTATGTCAACATAAGGTATTTCCGCTGCCGCATGTATTATTTTATTATAAAATGCAGGAAATTCCATAGTAGGTACTAAATCCAATCGGTAACTGACTATCTTAAGAAGTTTTCATAACTGTTCTATAGCCTCCCACCCTAAATAGATTTCTGATTCTTCACAATCAGAGATGCGTATAATTTTCGTCTTGTTAATAGTTTCATAAAATATCGTTTTCGAACCCATCTTAGTAAGTAGCCATGGCCCTTCAGGTGTGTAGAAATAATTTGTAATTATCCCTTGATTGTCCGTAAGTATGTGCCATTCCTGCTTATCAAACACCACCAAGTTTCACAACTGGTTCAAAATTGAATTGAGGTGACAGACCAACACTAACATACTTCGATGTATGAAAATGTAAACTTTCACCATTAACACTCGTAATAAAATACTTATCTTTTTTGGGGTTTTTTAATGGTGTATTTAAATTATACAATCTAAACGTTTCGATAACACTTACAGTTATATTCGTCAGTAGTAATGTTTGTTAAAAATTGTTAAAGATGTTGTAAACAATTTTGTCAAAGTTGAAAAATTAAAACATATACATCAGATTGCTATTAATACAACAGTTTGAGAAACGTATAATAAAGCCAACTTTAAAAATTAAATTTCAAATTTTAGTAAAGAATAACTAGAGGTCATTAAAAATTAAATATTGTTAAACTGCCTTACGGATGACAAACCAGAACACTCTCTACGATGAAAGCTAACAATGGAATTTGTCAGCCAAAACACATTTAACAAGATTTAATCGCGTTATGATGTAAGTGTAAAGTTGTGAAAAACTTTAATTTGAAAATGATAAAAGCATTCCCAAATCCAAACATCACATCAAATAAAACAACCTAGTTAAATCTAACAAAGAGATATCTTTATCAATAATTGGAAGTGTTATTAACAATGAAAAGCACAATGTAAAACGTTTTTTGTAATTTTTAATTTTAATTTAATTTCAACTACTTATGTTAAATTATAGTGCTGTGGTAATTTAACATATAATTGGTAAAGCATTTACTTCAAGGTCTAGGAAAAACACAGCAAAAAAACCTAGACATACCAAAAGCTCAAATTAAAATCAAAATTAAGACGTATCATTATGCTTTTTTTTAAATTATAAGATGCCAAAACCTATTTAAACGGAGATTTTCTTCTTGTCTATTAAAATTATTAGGGTGTTTATTTCAATAGCTTCACGTTGCAAACGAACGTAATAATGAGTTTGTCTTGACAATATTTCCATATTGTCAAATTGAATGTCATGATTTGGATTATTCAGGGCATGGTCAGCCAAAGCAGACCTCTCTGGTTGACCTAATCTACAAAATCTCATACGTTCTTTGCGTCTTGTATCAAAGCTACGTTTTGTGGTTCCGATGTAGACTTTTCCAAATGAACAAGATAACTTATACACCCCAGAAGATGATAAAGGGTTTGACGCATCTTTAGGTGATCTTAAATGCTCTTTAATTTTTCTTGCAGATTTAAAAATAGTCCTAATGCCATATTTATTCTATTTGTAACATTAGCTATAAAAGGAAGAAAAGCAGTACCAACGTTAAGAACTGGTTTTTCTTTAAGGTTACGCCTAGAATGTGTAATAACATTATTAATATATGTAAGTGAATATCCATTATCTTGTAAGGATTTTCTTAAATATTTATATTCATCCTTTAAGAATTCAGGGTCACAAATTCGTTTTGCTCGATCTACTAAACATTTAATCACGCTAGTTTTTTGACGTGGATGATGGTTGTATAATTTATGAAGGTATCTATCAGTGTGTGTCGGCTTTCTGTAAACCTTAAAAGATAGTGAATTATTATTTTTAGATATTAATATGTCAAAAAATGGTAAACTTCCATTAGTTTCTTTTTCCATGGTAAATTGAATACTAGGATGTATACCATTTATAAAAACCAAAAACTCATGCAGTGCTTCTTCTCCATGTTTCCAAATAACAAATGTGTCATCTACATATCTATACCAAACTGAAGGTTTTTCAGGTGTATTTTGTAACGCTGTTTCCATATAAAATGGGTAGTCCCCTTAGTCCTGTTTTAGCACCACAATCACATCTGATCACATACCACTACTGGTAAAAGCTTCATAGTAGTAATGTAAGGCCGGAGCTACTCCAGTTTTCTACTATACTTTTTCTACGAGTGTTTCTGCTCAAGGCCAAGGTCATCGTACACATTGCATATATCGGTAGTAGTAATGTAAGGCAGGAGCTACTCCACTTCAAGGTCACGATGATCTCATAAGCTATGCATAAAAAGTAGGTCATGAGTTCATTGGAGGTGAATACTCCACTTCAAGCTAAAACTAGAAATTGCAATGTCACCATCCTCATCATATTACAAGGTCACTCTGCGGTCAAACGTTTTGGCGGGAAATTTGTATGTCAAGGTCAGAAGCTAAAAATAGAAATTGCAAAGCCATCATCATATTACAATTCTTAGAAGTCTAAAAATAGTGTGGTCAAGGTCAAAGGTTATTGATCTGTAGGGGTATCGTATGACACTTCTTAGTGTTTCTAAACTAAAAGTAGGACAAGGTGGGTATTTAACAAGTTTAAACATGTAAGAGGTACTCAAATCAAGGACACATTTAGATCAAAATTTAAAGCTAAAAATAGAAATTGCTAGGTCATCATACTACAATTCGTAGAAATCTAAATCTACTCCACTTGAAGGTCACGACGACGACGACGATCTCGTAAGCTATGCATAAAAAGTAGGTCATGAATTCATTGAAGGTGAATACTCCACTTCAAGGTTACGACTTTCAAAACTTCAAGATCATTCAGAGGTCAACAAGAGTAACGACTCAATGTTAAAATGAGAGGGTTGCAAGGTCACTCTGCGGTCAAACGTTTTGGCGGGAAATTTGTGTGTCAAGGGCGAAGCTAAAAATAGAAATTGCAATGTCATCATCATATTACAATTCTTAGAAGTCTAAAAATAGAGTTTTCAAGGTCAAAGGTTATTGACCTACGGTGGTCATATTACATTTCTTAGAAATATAAAAAGGTCAAGGGGAAAAGCTAAAAAATAGAAAATCTAAGAATCGAATTTTCAGGGTCAAACTTTTGGCGGGAAATATAAATTTTTGGAGCTGGTCAAGGTCAAAGCTAAAAATAGAAATTGCAATGTCATCATCATATTACAATTCTTCGAAGTCGAAGCGGAAGCTGAAAATAGAAATTCCAATGTCATCATCATATTACAATTCTTAGAAGTCTAAAAATAGAGCGGTCAAGGTCAAAGATTATTGACCGGTGGGGGTATCATATGGCATTTCTTAGAAGTATAAAAATAGAATCAATTCATGGAAACAAGAAGAATGCGAGTTGTCGTCTATGCTAAAAAGTAGAGCAAGGTCAAATGGTGTTTATATTGACTAAATTGGGTCAAGGTGAAATAATTTACTAAACTAAAAGTAGGTGTGTATTTAACAAGTTTAAACATGTTGTCATAGGTACTTAAGTCAAGGACAAAAATAGAGTGGTCAAGGTCAAAGGTTATTGACCTGTAGGGGTATCGGTATGACATTCCTGAGTTTATAATAAACGGCTTTCTTTGCGTGTGCATGATGCAGTAAACTTTTTATAGGCAAAGATTTTTCTAAGTTCAGCCTTTTCAAACAAAAAAAATCAATTTTTCTCGAAAACGGACCAGAATTTGACAAAAATAAATTAAAAAACCCCCCTATCTCCTTCTGTCGACTTTTCAACGTATCTAACACATATATCAAATTGGGGCAGCTACCCCAATGTAAAAGCTACCCCCTTGTAGGCGATAGAAATATTTTTTTAGCAGATTTTACTAAGTTCAGCCTTTTCAAACAAAAAAATCAATTTTTCTCGAAAATGGGCCAAAATTTGCCAATAACAAATTTAAAAACTCCCTCATCTCCCCCCGTCGACTTTTCGATGGATCTGACACATATATCAAATTGGGCCAGCTACCCCAATGTAAAAGCTACTCCCTTGTAGGTGATAGAAACATTTTTTAAGCAGTTTTTACAAAGTTCAGCCTTTTCAACCAAAAAAATCAATTTTTCTCGAAAACGGGCCAGAATTTGCCAAAAATAAATTAAAAAACCCCCCCATCTCGCCCCGTCGACTTTTCGACGTATCTAACACATCAAATTGGGGCAGCTACCCCAATGTAAAAGCTACCCTTTGTAGGTGATAGAAATATTTTTAAGCAGATTTTTTCTAGTTCCAGCCTTTTCAAACAAAAAAATCAATTTTTCTCGAAAACGGGCCAGAATTGGCCAAAAATAAATTAAAAAACCCCCCATCTCCGCCTGTCGACTTTTGGACGTATCTAACACATATATCAAATTGGGGCAGTTACCCCTAATGTAAAAGCTACCCCCTTGTAGGTGATAGAAACATTTTTTAAGCAGTTTTTCCAAGTTCCAGCCTTTTCAAACAAAAAATCAATTTTTCTCGAAAACGGGCCAGAATTTGCCAAAAATAAATTAAAAAACCCCCCCATCTTGCCCCGTCGACTTTTCGACGTATCTAACACATATATCAAATTGGGGCAGCTACCCGAATGTAAAAGCTACCCCTTGTAGGTGATAAAAATATTTTTTAAGCAGATTTTTCCAAGTTCAGCCTTTTCAAACAAAAAAAATTAATTTTTCTCGAAAACGGGCCAGAATTGGCCAAAAATAAATTAAAAAACCCCCCCATCTCGCCCAGTCGACTTTTCAACGTATCTAACACATATATCAAATTGGAGCAGTTACCCCTAATGTAAAAGCTACCCTTAGTACGTGATAGAAATATTTTTAAGCAGATTTTTCCAAGTTCCAGTCTTTTCAAACAAAAAAATCAATTTTTCTCGAAAACGGGCTAGTATTTGCCTAAAATAAATAAAAAATATCCCCCATCTCCCCTGTCGACTTTTCAACGTATCTAACACATATACCAAATTGGGGCAGCTACCTCTAGTAGGTGATAGAAATATTTTTTAAGAAATTTTTCCAAGTTCAGCCTTTTCAAACGAAAAAATCTAAAGTTAAAGCTAAAAATAGAAATTGCAATGTTATCATCATCATCATCATCATGATCATATTACAATTTTTAGAAATCTAAAAATTTAAAAATAGAGTTTTTAAGGACAAAGGGTAAGGACCTGCAGGGGTATCATATTAAGTTTCTTAGAAATCTAAAAATAGAATCAGTTCATGGAAGTATGAAGAATGATAGATTGTTATGTATGTATGCTAAAATGTAGATCAAGTTCAAGGTCTAATGGCACTTAGGTTGATTAAATGGTGTGAAGGTGAAATAGTTTTCTAAACTAAAAGTAGGACAAGGTGGGTATTTAACAAGTTTAAACATGTAAGAGGTACTCAAATCAAGGACACGTTTAGATCAAAATTTAAAGCTAAAAATAGAAATTGCTAGGCCATCATACTACAATTCTTATAAATCTAAATATAGGGTTTTCAAGGTCAAAGAGTAATTAATGACCTACATGTGTATCATATTACATTTTTTAGAAATATAAAAATAGAATCAGTTTATGGAAACAAAAAGAATGAAAGGTTGTTGTCTATGCTAAAAGTATACCAAGGTCATACTACAACCCCACCATATGTAAATTACAGATGAATCATTTCCTCAACAGTGTTTAGTACTAGTACAATTGCGAGCAAGTAAAGTCGTTATAATGCAAACATCAATATCACTCCTGGAGTGATATACAAAAATGGACAGCATCTTCTGATGGTAGAAGTTATTCATCATCAGATGCAGATCAGCTTATTGATGTAATTCTCAAAGCACACTCTCCCCTCTACCATAAAAAATCGTGATGCAGTAATACACAGAAGGACAGTTTCGGAGTCAACTCAAAATTCAAAAGCGTTCTCGAGTCAGTAAAGATGGATCTATCTGCATTGAACAGTAGCACTTTCTGTAAATCCTTCACGAACGTAAAAGACTTGGAGGTGAGTGCAAAATATAAAGTGATTGATATGAATACCATCGATACAAAGTATGGTAAACATATTATCATTGAAACCCAGAACTTTAAGTGCGTACTTCCCTTACGATTTTATGAATACTTCAAAAAAGAAGATCGCATTAAAAAGTTTAAACAATATCTGGTTGAGAATGACGTGTACATTACCACCTAAGGAACAAGCCTCCATTTCCATGGCACACCTTGGATAGTGAATTTCAAAAACAAGCTAACTGGTTAATTCACAATCACCACTTTATCAAGTGGGAATATGGATATACTTCTCCACATCTATTCCCTCGTATACTTAGTGATTTCATATCAACAACAGATGAGGTGTACGTTAAAGGACGAGAGAAAGCTGATTTTATTCAAAAATTTTAAAACAACGTATTACGGTGTTTGAAGAACAACCTACTTTACCCAAACTTAATTCATGCTGTTTTTTTCATACACAAAACACTTGTCACTGCGCTTTGGCTCATGTATATCATTCATATGAAAAAATTGTAATGAAATCCTAATAAATAATGATTTATTAACTGACATCTATATACATATCTTATTCGAATGTATTACCTCAACGCTTTTATGAGTATTTCAAAGAAGAACTGAAACGTAAAATTGACATTACAATCTTGTGAACGTCTAGTGTAACTTCATTTTTACGCACACTATTGTAAAAACACCGTTACAATGCGGTAAAATGGTCAGTAAATTGTAAGCTTTCAGAAACATAGCAAAAATATATGAAGTATAAAATAATAAAATATGTTTCTCATGAAATACATGTGTTAAGGACAGTTCATTTTTTTTGTGACATACCTACAAGTGTTTTTTTCTATGTTTTATAAACAGTACTTATACTAATAAAAAGTTTCAGTGTATGTGGCTTAATAGAAATATCCTTATTTTATTAATTAATTAAGATAAATTTAATTTTAGTATAGCGAAAATTTGGAACGTTTATGCAGCGAGTTGGCTGAAGCCAACAACAATTTGTAAATTGTTCGGCAGAATATTGTAAACACCGAAAATGTAAATAGTATAAACTTTGATGCAGTCAGCTCAAAAACAGATACCTGTTTTTCCAGCAACAGGTAGAAACAGCTCAAAACAGCTACCCGTTTTCCGAAAACAGCTCAAAAACAGACCTAAAACCGGTACCCGTTTCTCAAAAACAGGTAGCCGTATACCAGAAGCGGTAACTGTTTCCCACAGAAAAGCTCAACGCAGCAGACTGAAAGCAGTTTAAGTTCGCATTATCCAAAAAAAATTTTACTACAACTAAAAAAAAAAATGTGAGCGATAGTTCAATTTGTGCTAGAAAAGTGAAATGATCTACGTTAAGGAAAAAATTGAAAACATCTGGAAGTCTGACTTACTCATGTACTTAACTTAACTTAACCTTCACGCCATTCCCTTGCGGGGCAGGCAAAACAATCCCTGCCTCTTATTTATTTTTCATTCACAATCTTTCTCCATGCCCTCCTATCTCAGCATACCTCCCTAGCTTCCGCAAGATTCATACATAGTCTCTGACATGCCCTTTTGTTTTTAAAACTCCTTATCTTTCTTTCCTTTACCATAGATTCTACTACATTCAGCCAAGTTTTACGCAGCCTACCAGGCCCGGCCTTTCCTCTAACCTCACCCACATATATCTGTTTCGTTAATCTTACCTTGTTCATTCTCTCAATGTGACCAAACCAACGTAATGTACAACTTTTATAGCTATCCATCATCCTCTTTTCCTCACCACGCTCCCTCATTATGCATTCAGTTTTTATCTTGTCCCTTTTATTTATTTATTTTTTTACATATACATTTACGAATTATAAGAAATAAATAAATGTGTAATTGTTTTATTTCTTATTAAATATCTCTATCACATATATAAAGAAAGAAACAGAAAACGAGTGTGATACTATTTAACAGCCGTTTTATTGAAACGTTAGAAAGTGAAAATAAATAAGTTAAGGAGATTGAAAATTATTATTAATTTTGTTAAATACTTAAATAAAAAGTTTACCTAGCCGTCGTAATAGTCGTATTTAATAAAATTTATAATAATTTTCAATTACATATTTACTTTTGAACTTATTCATTCATAACAAAACTTATAATAAGTTAAGGAAATAATTGAATCATTGAGTAAGTGTTGAATATAAAATGTTAATTTCAAATATCGTCCCGGGTAATATGGATTAGAATGAAAGTGGAGTTTCGAAGAATTTTTCTTATTGCATGCTATGCACCGGTGAATGGAGAAAGAGATCAGGAGCGTGAGAACTTCTGGAATGAAGTAGAGAACGTGTTGAACGTATGTAAGCCAAACGAAAGAGTGATTATATTGGGGGATATGAACGGATGGGTGGGTGTACAGAGAGAACATAGTGAACGCGTTCTAGGAAAGTTCGGAGACCAAAAGAATCAATGAGAACGGTGAACACTTGCTGAACATATGTGTGGAGAGAAGCCTGTTTGTATCCAATACGTGGTTTAAACATAAAAATGTGCATATGTATGCATGGCAAAGAGGTGAATCTATAAGTATGATAGACTTGATAGTGTATGATGAACGGCTTAAAAACCTGGTGAAAGACACAAAAGTAATGCGCGGAGCGGAGTGTGGATCGGACCACTTTTTGATTATATCGAGAGTGTGTTTAGGGCAAAAGTGGGCGTGGAGAAGGAAAGTAAACCTAGTGCGGACGTCCAGAATTAGGGTTGACAAACTAGTGGATAATGGTGCGAGAATGAAATATGTAGATGCTGTGAATAAAGAGTTGAATGTGATTGAAACAGTGTGGAACGAACAAATAAAAGGCACTGACGTTGAAAGTGCATAGATAAGCTTGAAAAACTCTGCTATCAATTGTGCCGTGCGAATATGTGGAAGAGTGATTGTAGGTAGACAGAAAAAATGTGCTTGGTGGAATGAGTCGGTAAAAAAGGCAGTAAGTAAGAAAAAAGATGTGTACATGGCAATGATTTCTGCAAAAAATGAGACTGAAAAGAAACGATTGTATGAGGTGTACAGATTAAGAAACAAAGAAGCGAAGGAGTGATAATAAGTAAAGAGGAAGTGATGGCTGTGGAAGGAAACAAAATGCAGAGTGATTTTGAGGGAAACAAAAAACTCTTCTGGAAATGGGTCAAAAATACAAAACGTGGCCCAAAACAAACCGCTGCAGGAGTAATGAATGACAGAAACGAAATAGTATGGGACGATTGTGAAGTGAGGAAATGCTGGCAAGAATATTGCGGAAAGCTGTACAGTAGTGAGGAAAGTAAGACTGAAGGAGAATATAGAAGAAATGATGAATGAAACTGAGAGCGATATTGGAATAAATGAGGTAGAGAAAACGGTAGGAAGGTTGAAAAACGGTAAGGGAGCAGGCTTAGATGAAATCACTGGTGAAATGCTCAAGTATGGTGGTGCAAAGCTTATACGAAGATTGCGTGAATTATTCAATGTATGCCTTATGTGTGGAAAAGTGCCGAGTGATTGGAAGAGCGCGATCATTGTACCATTGTATAAGGGTAAGGGGAACAAGAGTGATTGTAAGAATTACAGAGGAATAAGCTTGCTCAGCGTACCTGGTAAAGTATTTGGAAGAATACTGAATGATAGAGCACGAAAAACTACACAACCTAAGATGTGGGATGTGTAAGGTGGCTTCATGCCAGGGAGAGAATGTGTCGATTAGATGGTTGCTCTCCAGCAGGTGATCGAAAAGTGTTCAAAGGTAAAAAGGAAGTTGTACTGTGCGTTTGTAGATCTGGAGAAAGCATATGACAGAGTGAATAGAGAGAAGCTGTGGGAAATATTAAATAAATATGGCGTAAATAAAGGTCTAATAAATGGAATAAGGGCAGCATACAACGGTAGAAGGGCATGTGTTAGGGTGAGAGGTGTGAGTGAATACTTTAATATTGAGCAAGGAGTGCGACAAGGCTGTGTGAAGTCACCGTGGTTGTTCAATGTATACATGGATTAGTGTCTTAAACAAGCATGCAACGATGCAAATGGTGTAATGGTTGGTGACGTAAATGTACGACTCCTGGTGTATACAGATGACACAGTCTTATTAAGTGACAGTGCGGATGAGCTGCAAACCTCTCTGAGGAAGTATGATACAGTCTGTGAGAGCATGGACCTAAAGGTGAACGTGAACACAACTAAGATGGTGGTGTTCAATCGGGAAGGTGGAAAGGAGAGTAGAGTATTTTCTCTGCAAGATGAAATTGTGGAGCAAGTGGACGAGCTGGTATATCTCGGTAGAACGTTTACTGCAGATGGTACAATTGAAAGCGAGATTGGACGAAGGGTCAATGCTGTAAGGAAAGTCATTGGAAGTATGTGGACGATAATGAGAAATGAAAGCATGAGCCTAGCTGCGAAACGAGCAATCTATAAGGGCGTATTCGTCCCGTCAGTACTGTATGGAGGTGAGACATGGGTATGTTAAAAAAATTACGAAAGAAAAATAAATTCCGTGGGTATGAGATTCCTGAGAAGCGCATGTGGTAAAACGAGAAGGGACAAGATAAAAAATGAATGCATAATGAGGGAGCGTGGTGAGGAAAAGACGATGATGGATAGCTATAAAAGTTGTACATTACGTTGGTTTGGTCACATTGAGAGAATGAACAAGGTAAGATTAACGAAACAGATATATGTGGGTGAGGTTAGAGGAAAGGCCGGGCCAGGTAGGCCGCGTGAAACTTGGCTGAATGTAGTAGAATCTATGATAAAGGAAAGAAAGATAAGGAGTTTTAAAAACAAAAGGGCATGTCAGAGACTATGTATGAATCTTGCGGAAGCTAGGGAGGTATGCTGAGATAGGAGAGCATGGAGAAAGATTGTGAATGAAAAATAAATAAGAGGCAGGGATTGTTTTGCCTACCCCGCAAGGGAATGGCGTGAAGGTTAAGTTAAGTTAAGTACATGAGTAAGTCAGACTTCCAGATGTTTTCAATTTTTTCCTTAACGTAGATCATTTCACTTTTCTAGCACAAATTGAACTATCGCTCACATTTTTTTTTAGCTGTAGTAAAATTTTTTTGGATAATGAGAACTTAAACTGCTTTCAGTCTGCTGCGTTGAGCTTTTCTGTGGGAAACAGTTACCGCTTCTGGTATACGGCTACCTGTTTTTGAGAAACGGGTACCGGTTTTAGGTCTGTTTTTGAGCTGTTTTCGGAAAACGGGTAGCTGTTTTGAGCTGTTTCTGCCTGTTGCTGGAAAAACAGGTATCTGTTTTTGAGCGGACTGCATCAAAGTTTATACTATTTACAATTTCGGTGTTTACAATATTCTGCCGAACAATTTACAAATTGTTGTTGGCTTCAGCCAACTCGCTGCATAAACGTTCCAAATTTTCGCTATACTAAAATTAAATGTATCTTAATTAATTAATAAAATAAGGATATTTCTATTAAGCCACATTCATTGAAACTTTTTATTAGTATAGGTACTGTTTATAAAACATAGAAAAAAACACTTGTAATTATGTCACAAAAAAAAATGAACTGTCCTTAACAATGTTCCGTTTATTAGTATCGAATACAACAGTATCAAATTATTTTCTTGTAAATTCAACAACTGGTGATATCGCTAAACATAACCAACATTAATAAATTGCTAAAATGTCAAATTTTACTAACTCCTGTCAAGCCTGTCAATTATCGACATCACAGTTTAAGTTCTCTAAAGGTGGCGGTACCTTACAATTTTAACCAAAAATGTAAAAATAACGTTGTCTTGGACATGTATTTCATGAGAAACATATTTTATTATTTTATACTTCATATATTTTTGCTATGTTTCTGAAATCTTACAATTTACTGACCATTTTACCGCATTGTAACGGTGTTTTTACAATAGTGTGCGTAAAAATGAAGTTACACTAGACGTTCACAAGATTGTAATGTCAATTTTACGTTTCAGTTATTCTTTGAAATACTCATAAAAGCGTTGAGGTAATACATTCGAATAAGATATGTATATAGATGTCAGTTAATAAATCATTACTTATTAGGATTTCATTACAATTTTTTCATATAAATGATATACATAAGCCAAAGCGCAGTGACAAGTGTTTTGTGTATGAAAAAAACAGCATGAATTAAGTTTGGGTAAAGTAGGTTGTTCTTCAAACATCGTAATACGTTGTTTTAAAATTTTTGAATAAAATCAGCTTTCTCTCGTCCTTTAACGTACACCTCATCTGTTGTTGATATGAAATCACTAAGTATACGAGGGAATAGATGTGGAGAAGTATATCCATATTCCCACTTGATAAAATGGTGATTGTGAATTAACCAGTTAGCTTGTTTTTGAAATTCACTATCCAAGGTGTGCCATGGAAATGGAGGCTTGTTCCTTAGGTGTGAATATATTTCTTGCTGTTTTGAATCCTTGCACATCAATTATAACAATCATTACTTTTCTATATTTGTCTGGTTGTCTTCGTTAGCGCGTTGTATATGCGTTAATGCAATCGTGCAGTATTTCTACATGCTACATTTCAACAAATAGAACTGATTTTCTGGTTGGGTTTACACACACTATTACAATAGTAAATACGTAAGCGATTTGTACTGTGCAAAAACAGTGCTTTCACATAGATAAACATGATGTCGAAGCGAATGATATGTGATTTTAAAATTTCAACTTATATAGAAGGGTAGACTCCACGAGGATACCCGAGCATGCACAAAGTCTAACAATACTCACAAATCCAGTTACATGTGTCATTGGTTAAGAATGCTTATTTTGCTATTCCTTAAGAACCTTGAAGAAGAACTGTAATATGATACCTTCTCAATACCTTGTCTATAAAATTTAACCTTGAAAATTGGTTTGTATGAATTGTAATATGATACCAATAAATTTTGACCTCGAAGATCTTAGCCAATGTATAAAAACCTGCAGACACCATATTATACGCTACATTTTTTTTTAGTCTCATCAATAGCAACTCACTTCATTATGATGTACCTACTCTTCATTTAATCAAAAAAAATAGAAGAAATTTTTTTTGCAACAAAAAATATATAATTTATTTCCAAACAATTAATTATACATAGATATATGTTATTATTATTTTTTTTTACAGAAATGTTAAATTAGTTGTCTTTCCTACAGTTCCGGCGCTGGTAATGTACACGTCATTCTCAACCAGATATTGTTTAAACTTTTCAATGCGATCTTCTTTTTTGAAGTATTCATAAAATCGTAAGGGAAGTACGCACTTAAAGTTCTGGGTTTCAATGATAATATGTTTACCATACTTTGTATCGATGGTATTCATATCAATCACTTTATATTTTGCACTCACCTCCAAGTCTTTTACGTTCGTGAAGGATAAGGATTTACAGAAAGTGCTACTGTTCAATGCAGATAGATCCATCTTTACTGATTCGAGAACGCTTTTGAATTTTGGGTTGACTCCGGAACTGTCCTTCTATGTATTACTGCATCACGATTTTTTATGGTAGAGGGAGAGTGTGCTTTGAGAATTACATCAATAAGCTGATCTGCATCTGATGATGAATAACTTCTACCATCAGAAGATGCTGTCCATTTTTGTATATCACTCCAGGAGTGATATTGCTGTTTGCATTATAACGACTTTACTTGCTCGCAATTGTACTAGTACTAAACACTGTTGAGGAAATGATTCATCTGTAATTTACATATGGTGGAGTTGTAGTATGACCTTGGTATACTTTTAGCATAGACAACAACCTTTCATTCTTTTTGTTTCCATAAACTGATTCTATTTTTATATTTCTAAAAAATGTAATATGATACACATGTAGGTCATTAATTACTCTTTGACCTTGAAAACCCTGTATTTAGATTTCTAAGAATTGTAGTATGATGGCCTAGCAATTTCTACTTTTAGCTTTAAATTTTGATATAAACGTGTCCTTGATTTGAGTACCTCTTACATGTTTAAACTTGTTAAATACCCACCTTGTCCTACTTTTAGTTTAGAAAACTATTTCACCTTCACACCATTGAATCAACCTAAGTGCCATTAGACCTTGAACTTGATCTACATTTTAGCATACATACATTACAATCTATCATTCTTCATACTTCCATGAATTGATTCTATTTTTAGATTTCTAAGAAACTTAATATGATACCCCTACAGGTCCTTACCCTTTGTCCTTAAAAACTCTATTTTAAAATTTTTAGATTTCTAAGAATTGTAATATGATCATGATGATGACATTGCAATTTCTATTTTTAGCTTTAACTTTAGATTTTTTCGTTTGAAAAGGCTGAACTTGGAAAAATTTCTTAAAAAATATTTCTATCACCTACTAGAGGTAGCTGCCCCTATTTGGTATATGTGTTAGATACGTTGAAAAGTCGACACGGGGAGATGGGGGATTTTTTTTATTTATTTTAGGCAAATACTGGCCAGTTTTTGAGAAAAATTGATTTTTTTGTTTGAAAAGGCTGAACTTAGTAAAATCTGCTTAAAAAATATTTCTATCACCTACATGGGGTAGCTTTTACGTTGGGGTAGCTGCCCCAATTTGATATATGTGTTAGATACGTCGAAAAGTCGACTGGGGAAGAGGGGGGTGGGGTTTAATTTATTTTTGGCAAATTCTGGCCCGTTTTCGAGAAAAATTGATTTTTTGTTTGAAAAGACTGGAACTTGGAAAAATCTGCTTAAAAATATTTCTATCACGTACTAAGGGTAGCTTTTACATTAGGGGTAACTGACCCAATTTGATATATGTGTTAGATACGTGGAAAAGTCGACAGGCGGAGATGGGGGGTTTTTTAATTTATTTTTGGCCAATTCTGGCCCGTTTTCGAGAAAAAATGATTTTTTTGTTTGAAAAGGCGGGAACTTGAAAAAATCTGCTTAAAAATATTTCTATCACCTACTAGGGGTAGCTTTTACATTGGGGTAGCTGCCCCAATTTGATATGTGTTAGATACGTCGAAAAGTCGACGGAGGGAGATCGGGGGGTTTTTAAATTTATTTTTGGCAAATTCTGGCCCGTTTTCGAGAAAAATTGATTTTTTTGTTTGAAAAGGCTGAACTTTGTAAAATCTGCTTAAAAATATTTCTATCACCTACAGGTAGCTTTACATTGGGTAGCTGCCAATTTGATATATGTGTTAGATACGTCGAAAAGTCGACGGGGGGAGATGAGGGGGTTTTTAAATTTGTTTTTGGCAAATTCTGGCCCATTTTCGAGAAAAATTGATTTTTTTGTTTGAAAAGGCTGAACTTAGTAAAATCTGCTAAAAAAATATTTCTATCACCTACAAGGGGTAGCTTTTACGTTGGGGTAGCTGCGCCAACTTGATTTTTTTGTTTGAAAAGGCTGAACTTAGAAAAATCTTTGCCTATAAAAAGTTTACTGCTTCATGCACACGCAAAGAAAGCCGTTTATTGTAAACTCAGAAATGTCATACGATACCCCTACAGGTCAATAACCTTTGACCTCGACCACTCTATTTTTGTCCTTGACTTAAGTACCTATGACAACATGTTTAAACTTGTTAAATACACACCTACTTTTAGTTTAGTAAATTATTTCACCTTGACCCAATTTAGTCAATAGAAGCACCATTTGACCTTGCTTTACTTTTTAGCATAGACAACAACTCGCATTCTTCTTGTTTCCATGAATTGGTTCTATTTTTATACTTCTAAGAAATGCCATATGATACCCCCACCGGTCAATAATCTTTGCCCTTGTCCGATTTATTTTTAGACTTCTAAGAATTGTAATATGATGATGACATTGGAATTTCTATTTTTAGCTTCCGCTTCGACTTCGAAGAATTGTAATATGATGCTGACATTGCAATTTCTAATTTTAGCTTTGACCTCGACCAGTTCCAAAAATTTATATTTCCCGCCAAAAGTTTGACCTTGAAAATTCGATTCTTAGATTTTCTATTTTTTAGCTTTTCCCCTTGACCTTTTTCTAAGAAATGTAATATGACACCACCGTAGGTCAATAACCTTTGACCTTAAAAACTTTATTTTTAGACTTCTAAGAATTGTAATATGATGATGACACTGCAATCTCTATTTTTAGCTTCGCCCTTGACACACAAATTTCCCGCCAAAACGTTTGACCGCAGAGTGACCTTGCAACCCTCTCATTTTAACATTGAGTCGTTACTCTTGTTGACCTCTGGATGATCTTGAAGTTTTGAAAGTCGTAACCTTGAAGTGGAGTATTCACCTTCAATGAACTCATGACCAACTTTTTATGCATGGCTTACGAGATCGTCGTCGTCGTCGTGACCTTCAAGTGGAGTAGATTTAGATTTCTACGAATTGTAGTATGATGACCTAGCAATTTCTATTTTTAGCTTTAAATTTTGATCTAAATGTGTCCTTGATTTGAGTACCTCTTACATGTTTAAACTTGTTAAATACCCACCTTGTCCTACTTTTAGTTTAGAAACACTAAGAAGTGTCATACGATACCCTACAGATCAATAACCTTTGACCTTGACCACACTATTTTTAGACTTCTAAGAATTGTAATATGATAATGACATTGCAATTTCTATTTTTAGCTTCTGACCTTGACATACAAATTTCCCGCCAAAACGTTTGACCGCAGAGTGACCTTGTAATATGATGAGGATGGCGACATTGAAATTTCTATTTTTAGCTTGAAGTGGAGTATTCACCTCCAATGAACTCATTACCTACTTTTTATGCATAGCTTACGAGATAGTCGTGACCTTGAAGTGGAGTAGCTCCTGCCTTACATTTACTACTACCGATATATGCAATGTGTATGATGACCTTGACCATGAGCAGAAACACTCGTAGAAAAAGTATAGTAGAAAAGTGGAGTAGCTCCGGCCTTACATTACTTCTCTTCATTTTGTCCAGCTCCCCCTACACCTCCTCCATACACAGTAATTAAAGATTTTTCTAGAGCAGACTGGAATGTGTTCTCCGAACACATCTCCAACAACCTTCCTACACCCAATCTTCAAACGACCCAAGATCTCGAGAGAGCCATTAGTGACCTAACTTCCGTAATTACGGAAGCGGTCGAAATCTCAGTGCTATTAAAAAACATCGACATCTCCCGAAAACCGCTCCCACAGCACATTGTGATCTGGATCAAAGAGAAAAGACGCATATATCGTCAATTCTTGCGATTCCGGGATCCGGCTCTCAAGACCGAATGCAATCGCCTTAACGCTTTAATCAGGCGAAAATCCAACAAACACGCTGAAGACTCCTGGACCAAAGCCACTTCCAAGCTAGATTATAGAAATGGTAAACTATTCTGGCAACAGTTCGATAGACTGACCAGAAGGATATTAAACCCAAAATCCCACCTAAACGACCTTCAGGGCTACATAATCTCCTCCGACCAAGAAAAGGCCGATTTCTTTGGTTACCACCTTCAATCCATTTCTCAATCCCAGATGATCCCCAGTTCGATAACCGGTCAAGGCACTCCTTGAGGGCCGCCTTGAAGAATTCCGCAACCTTAACCTTCCTGAAACCCAGCTCGATAACGAGAGTCCTTTTTATTCCCCTATCACGACCGACTAGGTTCAAACATATTTCAAAAAACGGCCTAAATAGGTAAATCCTCCGACACCTACCTGACCCAGCCCTCCGTATACTTTCCGATATTTATAACAAATGCTTAACCCTCTCTCACTTCCGACGGACTGAAACCCCACGCTGACCTAACCTCGCCCTTCTCCTATAGACCCATTTCCCTCCTGTGTTGCCTCGGAAAATGCTTTGAGCAGATTCTAGTCAGGCGACTCAGGGACCACCTAGAATTCAACGACCTCCTTCGCAACAGCCAATTCGGCTTCCGTCCCAACCAAACCTGTCACGATCCCTTGTTGAAGCTGCTTACATGGACCACCAGGGCATTCAATCACAAGCAATACAATCTGGCTGTGTTTCTGGACATTAAGCAAGTATTCGCCAGGGTCTGGAACGCCGATCTCCTGCACCAGATCCGCAACTCAATATACTCGACCCCTTCTCCAAACTCCTACTCTCGTACCTGACCAATCGGTCACTTTGAGTCAAAGTAGGGAAAAACTTCTCCGATCCTTTTCAACCTATAGCAGGCGTAGCAGGCTCTGCCTTAGCCCGGTTCTATACACAATCTTCGCATCCAACATTCCCGAAGTCACACAACCCGGAGTAGTCGTGTCGCAGTTTGCGGATGACGCCGCCTTCTGGGCGGTTAATCGAAACAGCGAAACGGCCTCCCGCCTCACATCGAAAACCCCGCGGAACTCCTCCAACTGGGCTAACCAGTGGAGAGTCTCCGTCAATCCCACCAAAACCCAACTATCCTCTTCCGCCATCCTAATTACACTAAAGATAAGTTCCAAAAGCTAGTCTCCATAAATGCTCCCTCACCCTAAATCAAGAAAGACCCCAAGATGAAATCACCTACCTAGGAATCCCCTTTAATAGAACCATCAATTGGCTCTCCGATGTTAAAAAAACACTCAATAGATTAGGAACCTCGCAAACCTACTGGGCGCCCTCCGGGGTACAATCAGAGGTTGCCACCCCAAAACACTTGTACACCTATAAAACATACATCCGCCCTGTTATGAATTTCCGATCACCAATATACACCAATATAAACCCCAATCACCTTTCCTTTATCGCCTCCTGTGAACGCCAAATCCTCAGACGCATACACGGGTTACCACTCAGGTACCCTAGCGACCTCACGACACAATACGCAAACATACCAACCATCACACACAGAATCCAAACACTATAGAAAAACTTTGTACATAAATGAATCTTCGGCGACACTATCCCTACCAAAGAGATCCTTACCACACCCTACAATTACCGTTTTTTCCAATTCCCACAAAGAAAACCTAAATTAAAATTAAAAAATCTCCCGCGATCCTTACACAACACTTCGACGACCTCCCCGAGGAGATAGATGATTCCCTGGACAACATCCCATATGCCCTCCGCATCCCCGTCTATTCGATGACGACCCAGCAAGAACCGGACAACGAATCTAATAATCACACTACGCACACTACACCCCACTTAACAATACACACATTTAAGCCAATTAACACGTTATTAAATATTAAATAAATAAACCTTTTTCTTTTTTACACCAAAAATAAGCACATCACATGAATGTAAACTATTCAATAACACAAAACAATCGCAACACCAACAAACATGGATTGAACAGGGCTGAAGAGGAGAAGGACTCCTGAACAGTCTACGAACTTTTTTTTTATGATTGTGGACCTGAACAGGCTAAATTTGGCCTATTGTGCTAAAGTACTCAGGAACACTTAGGGGGATAATGAATTGCCAATAGATGCCTATGAACAGCTACCTTAAATTTTATCACATCATAAGTGAGAGGAAAGCAGGAACTAGGGAGATCATTCCAGAGTTTAGAAGCCGTGTAGAAAAATGTGGATAGCGCTTGTTTGGTACAACAAGTGGAGATTTGTACTGCATACTGATGATGTGAACCGTGTGCGAACCGAATGTTTCTCGCAAATATAGCCCGAGATGGTATCAAAGAATATAATTCAGCAGCACAATAGCCGTTGTAATAACGCTAATACAAAGAAAGAACTGAAACCATCCTTCTATGCTTAAGGGACTGTATGTGAGCAGTTAAGGACGGGTCATTTATAAGCCTAATCGCTCTCTTTTGAATACAATCAACGATATCGAGAGCGTATTGGGGAGCACTAACCCAGAGGTGAGAATTATATTCCAGATGAGGCCGAATTTGGGCCTAATACAACAGAAGGAGTTGTCGAGAGGTAAAAGTACTGCTTAGATCTGTACAAAAAGCCTATTTTACGAGCAGCTGTTTTGGTAGCTGACCGAAGATGGTCAACCCATGAGAGATTTGAAGATACAGTCATACCCAACAGAGCAATAGAGTCTGAAAGCTTAAGAACTGAGCCATTCATACTTACAACAGGAAATGATCGATCCTTTTTGGCAGACACAAGGCAACACTGAGTTTTGTTAGCATTAAATTTAACTAGATTCTTGCTTCCCCATTCGAGAATACGTTGAATGTCTTTGTTGATTGAATTTGACATTTCAGCTTTAATTTCTTGATTTGACATAGAAGGGGGATTATCACTATGAGTAGACTGAGATGAACTACAGTGAAGAGTGCTATCGGCAGCAAAGCAATGGATGGGGTTAGTTGTTGAAGAAATAAGGTCATTTATGTACAGCAGAAAAAGTGTAGGCGCTATAACGGATCTCTGTGGTACGCCCAGGTTAATGGCAACTTCTTTTAAAAAACAGCCATCAACTACGACACGTATTCGTCTTGTATCAAGGAAACTAGAAACCCATGATGAGCGTATCATTTAACCTCTGTGGAAAGCGAACTTGATTTGACAGTTTCTGGAGAAGATTCTTTGTCACTTCCTGAATTTTGACACGGGTGGAAAAACTTGCTTCGGCTCAGGGATTTACTCTTTCATATCTACACGCTCCGTGTCCTGAATTCTTTACCGGCAACGCGCTGTTACATAGGGCTCATAAAGAATCCTTAACCTCCTGGGAATACGTGGTAACTTTTTTGAAATCATAATTTATTCCTATCAACCATGACGACCGCCTGTTAGATGAAATTATGGCATGTGCTATGGGACCTTCAGAGTCTATTAGGATTTATGTGGCAACTATGTAAAGTTTGTTTCGACGCTTACTTATACCTGTTTCCTCTGAACGACAACTTGAGATAGTCCGACGCAACATTTCTCAATTTTACCAAACTTCGTTGGCCTTGACAAAGATTACTTTTCTCACTCAGCTGATCACTTTGGGCAGAAAGCTCGAGCATAAAGAATACTCATTTAAGACCTTTAAACCTCCACCTTCCCGTCGTATTTCGAAATTACTGGAACCCAGTATAGCATACGTAGATTCCGCAAGTGATGCATCAAAATTCTCAGCTAATACTCGAAAACTTTCTCCCTACGTTATCCATACCGTATCAAGTCTTTTGTCTTCTACGTCTTCTAGCATACGTTGCTGAAACTGCCAAAAGTGGGGACATGCTTCTAATAAATGTACAGAGCCACAGAATGGGCACTGTTAAGGTTGTAGTAGATCAGGAGTTACCAAACCCTGCTGCCCTAAATGTAATGCTCGGCAGGAAAACTAATACTAGAGCCTTCTCACCGAATAGAAAAGATCTGTTCGCCCTACAATTCGGGACACTCCATTTTCGGGTCTTACCGAGTAACAATGTTTTCTCCTATACTTCATATTTTCTAGCGTACGATGGATGGTCTTATTTCAATGTTTCAATTTTTGGATTAATGTTGATAGTGGGTCTTCTCGTACTGTACTTGGTGCTGGTGGATGGAAATCTTTGCGTCGTTTACATATCTTGCTCTTGACGAAAACGAATCCTTCATTTCGTTCACTGGCGAATGGTGCCAAATGCCAGATTCTTGGACATGTTCCCTTTTTGGGGGGAAGATAAAACGGTGGTGGTTGATGTGTTGATCGTACCAGAGGTATCTTATAGTCACATATTTGTGATTGATTTCGTCCCACACTTCAGACATGGTCATTGGTCTTTTGGATCTACTTCAGTGCTCCATGCAGTAACTACCGAACACCTAAACTGTTTTTCCGAATTATCTCTTTCTGAGCAAAATTCACCGAAACACCTCCTAAACACAGCCTTTGTTCTCTGACACTCTGGGTTGCACTTCTCTGATCTAACACAAAATCCTTACTGATACTGTACCTATCAAGCAGCGGTATTGTCCGTTATCTCCTACACTGACGGCTATAGCTATAGCTATGGTTGTTGCAGAACCTTCCAATAGACCTTGGTCGAGTCCTGTCGTTCTCGTTCGGAAAAAAGACAGGTCTTATCGGTTTTGTATCAGTTTTCGGAAAGTCAACGCTGTAACCCAAAAGGACGCTTACCCTTTACGTTATAGTATCTCAATTATGGATCGCTTACGCGACGCTCGCTTCCTATCCAGTTTGGATATCCGTTCTGCGTATTGCCAAATTCCTTTGTCTGAAGCTTTGAAATCACTTATTGCGTTCACCGTGCCTTATCGAGGTCTATTTAAATTTACTCGAATGCCTTTTGGATTGTATAACTCTCCTGCTACTTTCCAAAGCTTCTCGGCGATGATCTTAAACTATATTGTTTTGCGTACCTAGACGACATCGTTATAGCTACTCGTACCTTCGAGAAATACCTGAACGTACCTGCGCGTACCTTTGACGTTTACTGAATGCAGGCCTAACTCTAAGGTTGGCCAAGTGTCAGGTTTGTCGTCCCGAGCTAAAATATTTAGGTTTTGTAGTAAACAAGCATGGGTTACGCGATCTCTTCTATACTTGTTCCTACCTCAGTAGTTTACTCGGCAGGTGTAGTTCCAAATTTCGCCACGGTTACTGCTCGTTTAAATGCCCTTACCCGGAAAACGATCTTTTGTCTGGTCAGACTAATGTCAGGATTCTTTCAATTCTTTGAAAAGGTGCCTAGTATCTGCTCCTATTCTTTCGTGTCCCGATTTCTTCTGTCCGCTTACTATACAAACAATTTCGGTTTAGGTGCTGTCCTGAGTGAAACCACTACTGCTGGTGAACAAGTTATTAGTTCATTGACGACAGCGGAACGTCACTACTCGACAACAGAAAAGTAGTTCCTAGCGAGCTTATAGGCCACACAACCAAGTGCTTTCCAAAACGGCTGAGCTACCGTATTTGTGTGTTGTTTGCCCTTACTTCGGTGTGATTGCAGGAGCGTACTCAGTTGTAAAGATTCAAAAATCCTTACAAAAATCTGTAAATTAATTATTTAATTATTCGCTTAAAATTATTCCTGTTTATAAAATAAACAATCATTTCCCTTCTTCCGTAGTTAGAAATCGTTGTAGATTTCGACGCCAGTCCCCACCAACGCGCCACCACTAATATCTGCCCAAACACGTTCGATCGCGGACTATATAATCGCGACGTGAATTATCTTATTACCTCCGATCATTTCGATCACTTCTTTACCGAAGTCTTTGCGGACTTACTTCGTTCCTGATTTCTATTCCGACCTAGTTGGAATCTTATTACCCTCCGATCATTTCGATCACTTCTTTGCCGAAGTCTTTGCGGACTTACTTCGTTCCTGATTTCTATTCCGACCTAGTTGGAATCAAAGCCGTTGTTTCTACCTGCCGCCCCATTCTGGGGCAAGTTATAAATTTTCCGACCATATTCAAAAGACCAGTTTTCCATTAGAATATGTCTTTTCTGCCTTGGAAGATTATTAATCGATCAGTCTGCAAAACAGCACCATACCTTACTCGGGAGTATGCTTAGCGTAAACAAACGCATCCTTTTACACAAAATCCTACTCTTTTTAGGTTTTCGCCTGAAAAGTACTGAGAATTCCTGGGGAATGCCCGCAAGGTGTACGCCTGTATCAGCGTTTGCTTGTTTAAAAGGTGTACGTCTGTTCAGGCTAGTATCCTTCTAATTAACTAAAGGCGTACGCCCGTTTGAATAATTAATCCTATCCTATCGCCAATATATACATGACCGAGCTGGAAACCCAGTAAAACCTGAAGTCAGTTAATCGCATAATAATCTCCAAAAATCCCGCTTTTGTAGGACTATCCTGTTAAAACCATTAACAATACTTTATACTAGTCATTAAATACATATACCTTGCGTTCCGTATCCAGAATGCTTGATAAATATTACAACCCGCTTCCTGAAGGAATAATTAAATTAACTTAATTTATACCAATTTCTATAAAGTGGAAATCACGATTTAATTCTCGAAAGTATATTTTCTTTGAAGCGATAATAATAAATCGTAATTTGAAAATAAAATTTAAAACCTTTTATTATACGTTTTGAAAGAGACCTTTCATAATAAGTGGTAGAGAAAGAACCACAAAATGTTTCTTATTCAATTGCTAATTGATTTGCATAAATACTCTAGTTGTTCCAAATATCTAGAGATAATTAGGTGAAATAATTAAACAGCCGATTACTTATTCTGAATGGCAAAATAAATTAAAGTATTGTATCATTCCGCGTTACTACTAATTATCGATCCGTAGAGATTAAACACCCACCAGGAGTTCATAAGCCGCCCGCGGCCTTCGAGCCCTTCCAGAGTGTGACCACCTGGAGGATCCGTTCTTTGTTATATTTTTTTGTTTAATTTGTGTTATGTTGAGTTTGTTTTATTTAGGTGAAATATAAAATGGGTTTAAAATTTTATTTAGAATTGTGTAGTTATAGGTAATAAATAGTGTGTTTGTTAAGATCTGGTGAACTATTCTACGAACCACACCCTTCTCTGATTAAGCTATCGCCACGCAAAGCAAAAATAGTTTAAAGTAAAATTCAGCTGTTAAGGAGCTGTTTACACAGTAAAGGTTTCAATTATGCAATCGTGTCTGACCGAATTTCTCTGGAAGAAATTATATACGGAGTTAAAGCATCAATCACAGAACTTACCCTGTCGTTCACGTCTTATATAATTTTTAAACGTTAAATAATTTCCTATGGACAAAGCTTTATTTAAAAATTAAAAAAAAAGACACTTTAGCCTACGTTAATATCATTGGAACAATCTCTTCTTGCTATAATATTTCTGTTATGAATAAACTGGATAATTGAGTGTTGAGGAATGCACCAGTAAATAGAATCACAAAATACCTAAATACCTTCAGAATATTCTAAAATCATATAAAGTGGTGTTCACTTTACCACGAAGAACACCTTGCTTACTGCGTATTAGTACTTACTTAATCAAACTTTTTTACTTTTCCATTAGAAACAAAACTGTCTTTTACTGCTTAACAACTAACGTTCGTTATTATAATAATAAAATATATTTTTGGGCAATAGGTGTGTACTTTAAATTTGCTTTTAAATACCCAAATTTTGCCGAAAGAGACATAAGTATTTTACATTGCACTACAATAATATATGTATGTATATATATATATATATATATATATATATATATATATATATATAATGATGCACAAATAGCGCATCTAACTTAGTTCAATAACCGTGAAGCAAGTGGTCCTTTTCGTCAGTTTATAATTCACTATGACAGATATTCAATCATTGACACCATATGTAATAAATTTGGAATGTTTTCAATCCCAATTTGTTATAAAAAAAACCTTAGCAAACCTACATCACATAAATGTAGGGCGATGATAAGATTTAATATTTACTCATTGAATATTACTTCTTTTGTTGAAAACTTAAATTTTTATTTGACGAATTACTTAATTCACAAACGAGGAAATCATTTTTGTTTTTGAGGTTTTTATATTCTTATGTGAAAAAATTTTATGACTCGATTTTCAGTAATAAAAGACGAGATCAGTTTTAGAAAAATATATATAAAAGTTTAAGAAAAGACTATTCATGAACCTTTTCCTTATATTTTCAGGGAATTACATCCTTTAATCATACACACTGCATTCAGCTTGCTGTGGACCTTCTTAAGAGATCGTTAACCCAATTCAGTAGAAAGGAACTTAAATTTTTTGTGAAATTAATCTATTAATTTCTGGTAAACCTTTTTATTAATTTAGTTAATTTATATTATTATGTAAGTGCATTCTGTTAACTCAGTATTGACAGAAAAGCAAAATTAAAATAAACACTTCGGGTTAATATATTTTTTGCTTATAGTAACATAGATACCTCTAACTTCTTACCCTGCTATATTTCTATTTGAGTTATTGATTAACATGTAAACACTGTCAAGAAATAAAAAGGAGATCTAGTGCTGAATTTCAGAAATTTGTTTCCATTTTTTAATTTAAAATAACACTGCCTCTGTACTGTATAGCACCAATATAAAAGAAAACCGGTTGAACCACCCAAAAACGGACCGGTTTTATATGGTAATTTGTGATAGTTTTTGCGAAATCGTCTCGTCATTTACTGGATTTCCTGTCGCCAGTTTCTTTGAGCATATTTAGTGACAACTGGCCATTCGTAGAGGGAAATGAAATGCCTACTTTAAATCTACACAAAGTTTATATATATATATATATATATATATATATATATATATATATATATATATATATATTACTTAAGTAAATTATTTTACTATCGCCTATGAAAATTATATACCCCCTTTAAAGAAATCTAACGTAGTTTACAAAATTAACTGTGAAGATTGTAGTTCTTGCTATATATGACACACTTCAAGCAATTTGGATTTAAGAACAAATTCTCAGAAAAGTGATTGCAGACTTACAAAATTTCATGTAGTTTAGCAGAACATTTTTTAAATTATAATCAGTCTTTCGATTTTAAAAATCACAAAATTCTAAGAAGAGATCAATTATTAAACAAAAATCTTTTTTAGAAATGATCGAAATTTATGTAGAGGATTCAGCCATTAATAAAAAAAACGGATGTAGATGGTTTGAAGTTATAGTAATATTTTAAATTATTATAAGAATAGAGTTGGAACTAATATTAGATAATACATTTATTTACATAAATGTATGTTTGTTAGATTGTATGTGTTTGAATGTTTGTGTTTGTGGTTTTAAAATTCATGTTACATATATTATAGTTACCTGTTATTATGTCAATACTGTTTTACTTTTAAAATTTATAATTAATTTCTTTAATTTATGTATTTTATATTTATTTTGCCTATTATTAAGTTGCTTGTAGCTCCTAACGAAAGTTCAGCAAAAAATACAAAAAAAACACTTACATATTTTATTTATATACGAGTATTTATAAGAGGTTCAAATAAATCTGCCTTCCCCCAATATATTTACTAATTTTTTTAATTATATATATTTTTCTATGGTTTGTTACTTTGGTTTCAAATTTAGGACTATTCAATTTTTAAAAGGACCACGCTATTTTCTTATGGAAAGTGGCCTTCGGTTAAAATGTCTAATTTTTTGATATGTATTAGTTCTTGTCGCACTCATCAATATTGTTCATAGGCACAAAGTCATTCTATGGCTAGTTTTAGAAATGCAGGGTGTTAAAGTTTCAAAATACCTACTTTGCCATGTTCATTATTTTTGGTTTGAAAGTACTGATATTCATTTTATCTTCTAAATGCGATTTTACATCTTTATAGGATATGTAGTTGTACACAAAGGGTTCCATTCAATCTTATTTACATTTTGACATTATAGTTTTTAAAAGAACTATTTTGTTTTATTACAGCCACATAACTGCTACTGTGAAAGACTCTTCATTGGATATGATATTGTGTTGGTTATGTAAATAGTTATAATATAAATGTATATTACACAAGGTGATTCATAAGTTTTGTCATCAATTCTTTGTACAATCAAATAACGGAACCCTCTGTGTGTGGGAATTGATTTTGACTTCATGTTATCCTTTATTTAGACAGATTAGGTACTACTTAGGATCATACAGGTCGATTCAATAGTTTTGCAAAATATTAAATATAAGAATAGGTCGAAAAACCTTTCTTTCTTTCATCAGCCTGTATCAAAAATTGACTCGGTCAAGGTATATTGATTTTAAAATCTTCGAATACAGCATATTATAATGATTTTGTTCCTAAAGTTTCGTTTCAATCCTATGAGTAGATTCGCAGATGGAGTCTGGCAAGTTTCACCAAGACACGTCAAATGAAATTGTCATCGTTTTTAAATCCTTATGGAATGTGGCCTTTGGAAAAAATGTATAATTTTCTGATATGTATTAGTTCTCAACGTAATCGTCAATATTGTTCATGAGCATAAAACCATCCTGTGATTAGTTAAAGTGTTAAAGTTTCAAAATACCACGATTCGCATGTTCATTATTTTTTATTTGAAATTACTATGTTAATTTTTTCTTCAAAATGCGATTTTTGCATCTTTACGGGATATGTAGTTATACACAAAGGGTATAACTGATTCTTAGTTACAGGGTGATACACAGTTTAACGTTATAGTTTTTTAAAACATTTATTTTGTTTTATAACAGCCACATAATTGCTGCGGTGGAAGACTTTTCATTGGGTGTCATATTGTGTTAGTTAAGTTAATAGTTAAAAATGTATATTATACAGGGTACTTTCCACTTTCCATAAGAAAATGGCGTCGTCCTTTGTTGTAATAACAGTTAAAATGTGTTGAGCGACAACCTGTATAAATCTTAGGTAAATTGTTTTAGAATCCTTTTTTTTGTTCTTTTCTAGGCTTAATATTTCAATTCCAACAAATCTGATTTGACTAAGTAAGGTAATCCATAAAAAAAAATACATAAAAATTACGTAAAATAAGTGGAAAATTCTAATCTGTTAAAATTAAATAAGTGTCAAATGAATTTTAAACAATAATCTCAGGGAACATGTGGATGATTTCACAGGAAAACAATAAAATAACAGTAGAAGGCCCCCACTCTGGTCTGTGACGTCATCAGTGGTGGGTGATGTCACGCGCACGTGGCCCTGGCCATTTTCTATCCCAATGGCTTCTTTAGGGGTCGTTTTTCAACCCTTAGATGGAATTTTAACCCTTAATGTTAATTTTTACCCCTAATTATCACCCCTATGCTCTCTTTTAGGGGCCTAGGACAATTCGCCGTCGCAGTTTCGTCATCGCCGATTCGCCATCGGCGATTCACCGTCGAGACAGTTGGCCGTTGGTCAAATTCGCTGTGCGTCCAATTCGCCGTATAAATCGTGCTTTTTGATGTGCTATTTATTATATGTCTCGTATGATAATGAAGGTCTTTACTTTAAACAGACTTTCTATGAGTTGACAATGAGTGTTTACTTAAAATTGTGCTTTTATGAGATTATAATGGTTTTTACTTTAAATAGGCTTTCTATGAGTTGATAATGAGTCTACTTAAAAGTGAGGGGCTTAGCACATAATTACAATATGAATATTTTACCTATTAAAATCGTTTTACATCTGTAGTATTTTTTACGTAATGCATTAATTTTCTGTGTTGTTGGCATACCTAAGAACAAATTAAATTTATATATTCGTCTAAAACATGTCCCGACGGCCAATCGTCCCTACGGCGAATTTGACCAACGGCTAACTGTCCCTAAGGCGAATGGGCGACCGCGAATCAGCGAAGGCGAACCGGCGACAGCAAATAGTCTCAAACCCTTTCTTTAGGAGGCCTTTTTCAACCCCTGAACGGAATTTTCAGCCCCTAAAGGTATTTTTAACCTAATTAGTGCCCTTTGAGAGTGGGGTCGGCTTTTTTGCGAGGGACGATTTTCAGCCCCTTGCTGGAGTTTTCAACTCTTTGATGGTATTTTCACCCATTATTAAGGCCTTTTCGCCAGTCCACCCCAGTGGTTAGGGCACGGGGTGTGGGGATGGTCACATGATACCCCTAATTAAGGCCTCACCCCTGAAGGGTAAGCAAATACGCAAGCGTGCAGTGTTCTGATTGAAGACCTGAGGTAGGCCACGTTCCTAGTTTCTGGTCCTAGGGTGAGGTCTAGCGGCCATTTTGGTTGAGTTAAGGGGGGTTAAAACTAGATAAGGCTCTTATGGCTTCATTAAGGCGGGGCTAAAACAAGGCCACATCCATTCCTTTTACCTGATTGGTTGTACGTGTGGTCCGTCCTGACTTCTGATTGGTCCTTAGCTCCACCACACAGCCGCTGTGCTCTGATTGGTTATGGGGGGAAATTTGAATTTTTATTCTAATAAGCGGGATCCTATTGCTAACTTATAAGACAAGTATATGTCTTCGGAACTTGCTCTCAGGCCTTATCCCCCTATCCTCTTGGCGGGAAATTTGAATTTGTATTTAAGTTTTACGTTCTGATCGTTTATTGCGAAAAATTTGAACCTGTATTCTGATAAGGGGCCTAATGCTAACTTATAATACAGGCATAAGGCTTCGCAAATTGCTTTCGGGTCTTCGCTATCTGGCCCCATTGGCGGGAAATTTTAATTAGTATTCTAATAAGGGGCCCTAATGCTAACTTGTAAGACAAGACAGGTGTAGGACTTCGCAACTTACTCTCGGGGCTTCGCCACCTTGTCTTGACCCCTAGGTCTGAAATATGAATTTGTATTTAAGTCTCTGCAGGTGGTAAATTTGAGTCTATATTCTAATAAGGTGGTCCCCTTGGCGGAAAACCTGAATTTGGATTTATCTCTCTGCATTCTGTTCGGTTATGGCGGCAAATTTCAATTTGTATTCTAATAGTGGACCCTAATGTTAACTTGTAAGACAGGTGTAGGGCTTCACAACTTGCTCTCGGGGCTTAGCCCCTTGCCACATCCTTGTTTTCAATGTTTTATTAAATATTTCAGTCTCTACATTCTTTATTTCGAGAAATTTGAACTATTCTAATAAGGGGGTCTAATGCTAACTTATAAGACAAGTATAGGGCTTCGCAACTTGCTTTCGAGCCTTCGACCCCTGGAGGAAAGTTTGAAATTGTATTTAAGTCTTTACAGGTTATGGCGGGAAATTTAAATTTGTCTTCTAATAAATAAGGCCCTAATGCTAACTTATAAGACGGGTATAGGTCTTGGGAACTTGCTTTAGCGGTTTCGCCCCTGTTACCATGGCCCCTTGGCGGTAAATTTCAACTTGTATTTAATTCTCTACATTTTGATTATTTATTGTGCGAAATTTGAACCTGTATTCTGATAAGGGACCTAATGCTAGTTTGTAAGACAAGACTTCGCCCCCTGGTTGGAAATTTGAATTTGTGTTTAAGTCTCTGCATTCTGATTGGTTACGGTGGTAAATTTGAATTTGTATTATAATAAGCGGCCCTAATGCTAACTTGGTCTAGGGTCGTCGCCCCTTGTCAGGTCTTTGCCCCTAGGTGGGAAATTTGAAATTGTGTTCTAACAAGAGGGCTTAATGCTAACCTGCAAGACAGGTATAGGATGGCTGAATTTGTTCTCGGGTCTTCGCCCCCTTGTCAAAAAGACAGAAATTAATCAAATCAGCCGAAGCATATCAGACCAGATCAAACGATTAGAGCTGGTACTCTCCCTAAGCGTCAGGACACAGGCGTGCGAAAACAGTCGATAATCCGCAAATTAGTCTCAATCATAACTCACAGGTTGCAATAATCACCTTACAATTCAAAAATACAGATCTGGTGTAACTTACAGCTTGTTAAAATCAATCATATTTCAAAAATACATGAGATAGCCTTCGGCATTACTGTCAATATACGAACACCAAATTAGCATGTAACATTATTACAGCGTTTTGCATACAATGATAAAAATACGTTTCACAGCTAAACTGGTAAAAATACCTATACAGTGAAGGATATAACCAAACTCGAAATCAGATCACTATATTATTTTACACACAAAGAATGTCTTATCGTAAATATCTCTGCCAAAATGGCGCTAGATTTATAAGCAAGCTTGAACACACTATTTCGTTTTTGAAAGTGGATAAATGCCCGGGAGCAAATAAGCAAGCTAACCACAATTTTCAATTTTTATAATACACGCATGATCTGACTAACACCGATTTCATTTCGTAAGGCAGCTATAGGACCCTGTGTTTTATGTTACACTACGCTCATCACTATCAGTAGACAGTAATATAATAATAGTAATGTACCAATAATAATATCACTCAAGTTCGGAAATACCTCTGACTAAAAAGGCCCTAGATTTTATAAACAGGTTTGAACCTTAGATTATAGAAAAGGGGAGATGTGACATTGACTACTGCGCATCCTGTCTTTTCTCCCATCCAAGACGTCCACTAATTATAGCGAACAGTTCCGATAACATCACCAGAGTTGTTGCCAGAATACACGAAAGCCATGTGCTTTAACTGTTTACGTGTAGAGGTTAAGATATTGTAACTGCTTTTTGTGTTGTGTTTGAATCGAAATTTGTTGTAAAAATGCCACGATGTGTTGTTAAAAATCGTATATACAATAAAAGTGTAAGAGACAAGCATAGGATTCACTTGTTTTGGTAAGTTATTATTTTGTTTGCGTTTTGTAATTCAGCCATATTGCTTTTAGAGGACACGCAGGGGTGTATCTAGGAATTGTATTAATTCATTAAATTCATGTTTTTCGATAACCATTGTTAACCGTAATTTTAATATACAGTGTGTCAATTTAAAAACTTACAATAGACTATATCTCATGAATAAATGAAGATATCAAAAAATTCTTTAAACCGTTTCAAGGGTAGAAAGGGGCAACCAAAATGACATAGCAGACAACTCACCCAAATCAACCCCTTACGTCCCACCTACCCTAACTAAAAAAATTTAAATAGCGAACCCCTACAATACATCATTGGAAATCCTGTAAAAAACGCTATCCTATCCAGTGGTATAAATAAAAATTATACAGGGTGTATTAATATTAACCCAATTAAATATTTTAAAAACAAAAACACTCTACTTACGATACAATGGTAAAAAACTCTAAAGATGCCAATAATTCCTTATTTTGCATTGATAAGTGTCCGTACTATTTGTTGATAGAAAAAAAAAATAGTTTTGCCGTTTTTGTCATAAGTTGTAAACTGTTATCATTTTTTGAGTTCTATCAGAGTCCATAATGTATCTGTTTATTTGACGTTTAAAAGTCATTAGTGTTCCATTAATCAGTTATACGATCGGTACTATCAATCAGTTGTAGTTGTCACGATGGTTTACAGTTTACCTGAACGTGTGGAGATAATTTTCATATTTGGCTCGCAGAACCAGCAAAATGCAAAGCCTTCAACAACTAGGCGATGATGATCCAGTTTTGTGAGAATATGACTGAAGGAATTCGAACTGAACCTCGACTTTTTAAAAATATTTGTTTCAGTGATGAATGTACTTTTATGCCGAATGGTAACGTAAATAAACAAAGCTGTCGATATTGGAGTAATGAGAACCCGCATCTATCTAGAGAAGTTCATACCCAATATCCAGAAAAACTGAATGTTTGGGCGGGCTGGGATATTAGGGGATGCTGTAATTGGCCCTTTGTTTATACCAGGGAATTTATCTCGATATGCTGGAAAACATCATCGAACCTTTAATTGTATATGAACTGGAGAACCAAAGGGACGATCAAGGGAATCTAGCTCTAGAAGAAGATTTGCTGCACTTTCAACAAGAAGGGGCACCTTCTCACTATACAGTTGCAGTTAGGCATTGGTTGGTTACTAATTATCCGAACAAATGGATTGGAAGGAGAGGTCCTATTGAATGGCCACCGAGGTCACCAGATTTTCCGCCACCAGATTTTTTTCTTTGTGGTTACTTCAAGTCAGTTGTTTACGAAACCCAACCTGCGCCACTTCAGGAGTTGCGGGAGAGAATTACTCAAGTATGTCGGGCTATTACCAAAATAACGTTTACCAAAGTTCGTGAAGAATTTTAAAACAGACTGTACAAAACAACGGAACCCACTTTGAACATTTACTTCATTAATTAATATTTTTACCAAATTTGTAGTTCAACAAAACCTTTTAGTGAATATTGATGTACTTTTTTGAAATGAAATATTATAGTGTTATTTCTGAAGAGATTTGTGTTCATTTATAAAAATGACTGAAATGATGTAATACACCCTGTATAATTTTTCTTTATACCACTGGATAGCATTTTTTACAGGCTTTCCAATGATGTATTACAAGTAGGGGTTCGCTATTTAAATTTTTTTAGTTGGGGTAGGTGGGGCGTAGGGGGTTGATTTGGGTGAGTTGTCTCCTATGTCATTTTGGTTACCCCTTTCTACCCTAGAAACGGTTTAGAGAATTTTTTGATATCATTTATTCATATATAGTCAGATCAGATATAGTATATTGTAAGTTTTTAAATTGGCACACCGCATAATTGATTTTTAGCGTCCCAAAAAGGTAAAATGCTTCAATATTTTGTATGAAAATGAACTGTGACAAACGCATTGTAGTCCTTTTTTCTGTTAATAAATATTAATTGGTTTTACATATGTAATTTTAATGGTAAGTGTGATTCATTTATTTATTTATTTCTTTTTATTAATTATAATACAGTTATTTTAGATGAGTCAAGAAAACCAAAGCACAACGTATTTTATTCAAATTTCTAATGTGAATCCATATAAAATTTTATAAAAAATGAAGAAAAACTCTAAAAGATAACCAACACGCAATTATAACTATTTAGCTTAATCTGTCACATTCCTATTTTTGAAAATTACATTTTAAATTTGATGTGATTTAAACTAAATTAAAACATTTAATCATTTACATAACAAAACTTAATTAATTTTACAACTTAATTTAACCAACCATAAATGTATTCTTATTTCATTGAAATAATTAACAAAGTCTGTTTTAGGTAACCACTAGAGTATAAATACATGTTTATGAGAACTAAAATGCAAAATTCCACGTAAAAGCTAGGTTACAACATCGCCTTTTTAAGGCAGTATGAGTAAAGAATAAAAAAAAATACTTTCCTTTTTTTTTGATAATGTTCATAATATCTATAAAAAAAAATGTAAAACAAAAAAACTTTTCTGCATCTTATATGTGCCATTGTACCGAGTATTAATTGTAGGAATTTACAGCTAACATAATACTAATGTACTTATTTATGTAATTATTTGTTGATATTTTTCTTTATATGCGCATAACATGTTAATATATATATATATATATATATATATATATATATATATATATATATATATAATATAGTGTTATATTGTGTGTACGACGCACTTCTGATGTCGTATGAACACGTGTTCACACGTGAGAATTTTTAGTTTATTGGTGTAAGTGTTACGCCACTAGAATTTTAAATTAGGCGATGGATGTTATTTAATAGTATATTAAAAAACAAGTTTCATAAGACCAGGCTTGATGCACGATTGCAAGTTTAAAAAAGTGAGTTTTTTGAACAATAAGTGCTTCAAGGACTTATGAAACACGTTTTTTATGCTATTTATTGTAATTTGCTCTCTTGCCGTTGTTATGTACTTGGAGGAATTATCAAATCAAATCGCTCCACATGATAATCTTGACTCTGACTCACCGACTACATCAACACGTTTACATAGAAGCATAAGATTGAAAGTTAAGAACGCTGTTTCTTGAACAAATATTTTCCTGAATATATGTTCAAGCTAACACGGAAGGTGTTATGTACTTTAATCATAATCGTTAGTTAATTATAAAATTAAATTTTGAATGTGTGTTTATTTTTGAATCACTAATTTCTATTTAATTTATACCTCTACTTACTTTTAGATGCCAATATTATTTACTTATTTTTAAATTGTAAACTATCAAATATCATTCATAGGTCGTGTTTGGTTCCAAAATCTTCCTTTAATCAATTATCTTGTTTGCAGACCTAAGTCTTATGATAACTATAGTATAAAAGAGAAAATTTGTATTATAAAATTTAGTATTATTAGTATCATTAGTATTATTATCATTATTATTATTAATGTTATCGTTGTTGTAACATCTCATTAAGCTTTCATCCATAAAGCAACTAAGTCATAATAACGAAGTTTTTGTTCAAACTGGTAGTACATAACAGTTGGTAAACAATTTTTTTTTACTTTAGTCGATTTAGGGATTTTTGTGGCGGTTGGTAAGGTCTTACTTTTAAAAGTGAAAATTTCATCTATTCGCCTTTTGTTTTATCCAAATTTTGTCACAAAATACAAAAATGGAAGATAATCAAGATAATCTTGCATGTACACCCCATGAAGTACCTGAAATTGACAAAAATACGGTTGCGAATTTGCTCACATCAAAGTTTTCCACTGGACACGTCCTGTTTTTGACACATTTTGTACGAATGACATGCATGACATAATTTCGGATCAAACTTTGCCAGCCTAAAAATTTTCGTAAAATGTTCCAAGAATTAATGGCTATAATGACATCGGAGATGGTGACTTTGCGTTTCTTAATATGTCTATTAAATAAGCAAAATGGAAGCAAATTAGAAAAAAATGTTTATGATAGTATCTATTCTATTTTGTACTCCTTTACGTCAAAACGTTTCTTAATCGAAACGACCATGCGTCGAATTGTCCTTGCGCCTAAACGGTCGCGTGAAAGTGACCGCGTCGAAACGGCTGCGTCACCTGGATGAAATCGATGACACGTCACCCATTGCGAAGGAATATAACGTGCGTTTGTAGTTAGGCAGAGCGCATAACCGAGATGAGATGAATTCCAGGCCAGGCCAATTACATTAAATAAATAATAAAAATAACAAAATAATTCCTAGGCCAATTGTAAATAAAAATGAAAATATAAATATAAAATTAGGTAAATATGATAATGATTTTAAAAAGAGATTACAAGATAAAATAATTATTTCCCCTAGAGCACAAATAAATTGTCGTAATGTGCGACACTTCCACACGTGCGACGTGACAGGGGACACCGGCACGAGGTGTCATCAACCAGATGCACGGTGAGGTCATCATTGTTTGACCCTGCCGCTCCTAGACCAGTACTACTGTTCCGCATCTTTAAAATGAAAATTGTCCAGTGGCGTAAATGCAGATATTAAAATCGAGGACCCTAAAGTGTAAGGTGGTTGTGTAACAGTAGGATAGTGCAGTGGCTACTGGATGCAGGGAGTACAGTGTGCTACAACATTTATAAGTGCATATATTTTTTAACTAGTGGTAGTGTTTGTTTTTGCGGGAACATGATTAGGTTAGTTGAACAATATATTAGTAATAAGGGGGTTAATAAAAATGAAAAATATTCTCAAGATAGAAAATAATTTAGCTCTTATTCACTAAAACAATCAAGGAACGCATTTAAAATAGGTGAGTGGAATCTGCAAAATTTAGTGTGGCAACCTATTGAATCATGTTTCAAAAACAGAATACTTATAGGAATTAATATAGCAAACATCCCTTTAATTTGAAAATGTAAACTTTCACCATTAACACTCATAATAAAATACTTATCTTTTTTGGGGTTTTTAATTGTGTATTTTAAATTATACAATCTAAACGTTTCGATCTTAGTCAGTAGTAATATTTGTTAAAAATTGTTAAAGATGTTGTAAACAATTTTGTCAAAGTTAAAAAATGAAAACATAAACATCAGCCTGCTATTAATATAACAGTTTGAGAAACGTATAAAGCCAACTATAAAATTAATTTTTAGTAAAGAATCACTAGGTCATTAAAAATTAAATATTGTTAAACTGCCTTAAAGATGACAAATCAGAACACTCTCTACGGCGAAAGCTGACAATGAAATTTGTCTGCCAAAAAACACATTTAACAAAATTTAGTCGAGTTATGATGTAAGTGTAAAGTTGTGAAAAACTTCAATTTGAAAATGATAGAAACATTCACAAATCCAAACATCACATCAAATAAAATAACCCAGTTAAATCTAACAAAGAGATATCTTTATCATTAACAATGAAAAGCATAATTCAGAATTTGAAAAATTAAGGAAACGTAAAGCACAATTATTATCGTCACTCACTTTTTTATTACGATGCCGAAACCAAAAAATTATCCCAAAGTTTATCTATATTAAAAGAAATTTTAATAACAAACAAGCGAATAATATTTACAGAAGAACTGTAAATGCTCTTCTGCGTAATCAAATGCATATTACTAGGAAGTTATTGGATAACACCGATAAAAATCTTTTATATTTACATTTAGAAAATTCATCTATATTGAATAAAGAAGATTGGGATAAAATTGATTCTATAACGTTTAAATCTATGAAAATAAATTTTGACATCTCATGTCAACGTCAGAAAGAAAAATTTAATAAATTATACAAACAACAAAATAATAGACCATCTATTGATTATAAAAAAACAGTTACAAACCTTTCTGATAATGTTGTTTCAGATTATGCTATTGAAGCGCTTTCTAAAGGAGGAAATTTTGCGATAACACCAAGAGTAATACCTTTTGAAGATTAATTTCCAACATCGAAAACTCCATTAAATTATTACCTTTTGATGCTGCTAATGAAGTTAGATATAACACCGTTAACATATTACGTAAAACAAAACCTCCAAAGAGCAACTTATCCTTTCGTCAACGACGTGCTTTACTTGATCTTAAACGCAATGAAAGTATAATAATATTAAAATCAGATAAAGGTAATCCAACTGCTATATTAAATATGAACGATTATAACATTAAGATAGAACAATTGTTGGGACCAGAAACTTATCGTGAAATACCAAAAGATCCAACAAAAAAGTTTCTTTTAAAAACTAAAGAGCTGAAGAAATAAAAAAGAAACTAAGTAACTAACTCTGAAGCTATTTCACCAAAACTATATGGTTTACCAAAAATTCATAAACCTAATATTCCTTTAAGGCCTATTGTTAGTGCAATTGGTTCTCCTACATATAGCCTGGCAAAACATCTTACAATTTTATTACAACCTCATATAGGAAAAACACCCCATTACATTAAAAAATTCTGCCGACTTTGTTGAAAAAATGCATAGTTTCAAAATTGAAGAGGGTGATATAGTGGTTAGTTTTGATGTTGTTTCACTTTTTACAAAAGTGCCTCTAAAAGAAACTATTGAATGCATTGATCATCTTTTTCCAAAGGACATAACCATTCTTTTTCAGCACTGTCTTACTACAACTTATTTTCAGTGGAATAGTAAATTTGATGAACAGATTGAAGGTGTAGCAATGGGTAGTCCCCTTAGTCCTGTTATAGCTAACTTTTACATGGAAAAATTTGAAACATTAGCGTTGCAAAATACACCTAAAAAACCTTCAGTTTGGTATAGATATGTAGATGACACATTTGTTATTTGGAAACATGGAGAAGAAGAACTGCATGAGTTTTTTAGTTTTTATAAATGGTATATATGGTATAGTATTCAATTTACCATGGAAAAAGAAACTAATGGAAGTTTACCATTTCTTGACATATTAATATCTAAAAATAATAATTCACTATCTTTTAAGGTTTACAGAAAGCCGACACACACTGATAGATACCTTCATAAATTATCCAACCACCATCCACGTCAAAAAACTAGCGTAATTAAATGTTTAGTAGATCGAGCAAAACGAATTTGTGACCCTGAATTTTTGAAGGACGAATATAAATATTTAAGAAAATCCCTACAAGATAATGTTATGTGTAATAATGTTATTACACCTTCTAGGCGTAACCTTAAAAAAAACCAGTTCTTAATGTTGGTACTGATTTTTTTCCTTTTATAGCTAATGTTACAAATATAATTGAAAAAATCCTAATTAAATATGGCATTAGGACTATTTTTAGACCTACAAGAAAAATTAAAGAACATTTAAGATCACCTAACGATGCGTCAAACCCTTTATCATCTTCCAGAGTGTATAAGTTATCTTGTTCATGTGGAAAAGTATACATCGGAACCACAAAACGTAGCTTTGATACAAGACGCAAAGAACATATGAGATTTTGTAGATTAGGTCAACCAGAGAGGTCTGCTGTGGCTGACCATGCCCTGAATAATCTAAAACATGACATTCAATTTGACTCATTATTACGTTCGTTTACAACGTGAAGCTATTGAAATACATAAACACCCTAATAATTTTAATAGACAAGAAGGAAATCTCCGTTTAAATAGGTTTTGGCATCTTATAATTAAAAAAAAAGCATAATGATACGTCTTAATTTTGATTTTAGTTTTAACTTTTGGTATGTCTAGGTTTTTCGCTGTATTTTTCCTAGGCAAATGCTTTACCAATTATATATTAAATTACCACAGCACTATAATTTAACATAAGTAGTTGAAATTAAATTAAAATTAAAAATTACAAAAACGTTCTGCATTATGCTTTTCATTGTTAATGACACTTCCAATTATTGATAAAGATATCTCTTTGTTAGATTTAATTGGGTTATTTTATTCGATGTGATGTTTGGATTTGTGAGTGCTTCTATCATTTTCAAATTGAAGTTTTTCACAACTTTACACTTACATAATCACTCGATTAAATTTTGTTAAATGTGTTTTTTGGCTGACAAATTTCATTGTTAGCTTTCGTCGTAGAGAGTGTTCTGATTTGTCATCTTTAAGGCAGTTTAACAATATTTAATTTTTAATGGCCCAGTTATTCTTTACTAAAATTGAATGTTATAGTTGGCTTTATACGTCTCTCAAACTGTTGCATTAATAGCAGGCTGATCTTTATGTTTTAATTTTTCAACTTTGACAAAGTTGTTTACAACATCTTTAACAATTTTTAACAAATATTACTACTGACGAAGATAACTGTAAATGTTATCGAAACGTTTAGATTGTATAATTTAAAATACACCATTAAAAACCCCAAAAAAGATAAGTATTTTATCCCTTTAATTTTTTTACAAAATGCATACAATGGTTTTACATGTAGTGTTAAATTAATTTAATGGAAATCATTTTGCGTACGTTGGAATGGATGTGTGATGTATGTATTTGCGTGTAAGTGTTATTTGTAAGTTTAGTAGTAGTTTTTAATTTAAAATATGTTATGCTTGTATGTTTCCTAATGTAGCCAACCGCCGTTGAGTATTTTGTTTAATGTCCTCTTGTTTTATAATAAATAAACGTTTAATTGTGTTATCCTTTATTTATCGTAAAGTATCTCTATCGCGTTTAAAGAAAGTGTGAATATAAACCAATGTACAGTAAACGTGGTAAGGAAATAATTCATAATACGTAGAAGTGCAAGATACACAACAGTTGTTTCGAAAGCTAATAATTAAAAAAATTCACTTAACTTATTAATGAAAATTGCACTTAACATAAAATTGAAAGTACGATTTTAGAAACTTCATGTTGTTTGTACGTTTTCTAGTGTAGCCAACAGTTGCTGAGTTTATTGCTTGTTCTGTCTAATATCCTCTAACTGATGCTTAGCCTCAGCTAAAGCAGTAGTTAATAGAGTAATATTTTGCTAAATCTATAATAATAAAAGAATTTTTAGAGAGTTAGCATAAATGCCATTTATTGATAGAAAATAATGAAAATTTCAATCACATTTCTTTGCTTTTTATTTACAGATAAATTAGACCCTTTCAAGGTCTATGGAAGTGTACATTATCTACATACAGTATGATCAAAAACCAACAAATCTGTAACTAAATCGAATTTTTTATTAATTTAGGGATCATTTAAATATGAAATTAGATTTACAACACTTTTACGCAAACAAATAGGTAACTACATTTTTTATAAATGTTATTTAAACATTACACACACCATTCGTTCTTTACGTCTTGGTATATCCAATTTACATATCTTCCAATTCCCGTAACACTTTATACAAAGAACAGTCATTGTTTTTTTCCAATAAATCCGTATACTCTTCTTTTATATGTTGTACATAGTTGAATTTCGCTTCCGACGTATGTAGGAAAGGGGATCTATCACTATCGCTATTTCCTTATGGGGAATTACATTAGTTGTTTTATAAAGACCGTGCATAGGTTTTAGGTAAAGAATGCAAGGAGGCAGTACAACCATTTAATCCCACCAAGGTACTAAATCCATACGAAACCTTGATGTATTTCAGATAAAAAAAGTTACATATCCTGAAAATCCTTACATTAAGTTTCCTAAAATGAACTCTTATCAAAACCTAACGACACATACGTGCGCGCGCGCGTCCACACACACACACAGACACACACACACGCACACGCACACGCACACGCAACACGCGCGCAGCACGCGACACGACGCGCGCACGCACGCACGCACACACACGCACACAGCCACACAGCGCACACACACGCACACACACACACACCGCACACACCGCACACACGCGACACACGCACGCACCCACGCACACACGCATACACGCACACACGCACACACGCGCACACGCGCACGCACACGCACACACACGCACACACACGCACACACGCACACGCGCACACACGCGCACACATGCGCACACGACACGCAACACGCGCACACACGCGCCACACGCGCACACACGCGCACACACAGCGCACACCCACGCGCACACAGCGCACACCGCGCACACAGCGCACACGACACGCACACACCGCACACGCACACGCGCACCACAGCACGCACCACACCACGCACACACGCGCACACACGCACACACGCGCACACACGCCACACACTGCGCACCACGCGCACACGCGCACACGCGCACACGACGCAGCGCACACGCCACACGCGCACACACGCGCACACACGCGCACACAGCGCACACACCACACACAGCGCACACACACGCACACACGCACACACACACACGCACACACACACACACGCACAACACACACACACACGCACACACGACACACCACACACACGACACACACCACACACACACACACACACGCACACACGCACACACGCACACACAGCACACACACGCAGCACACACACACACACACACGCGACACACACGCACACACACACACACCGACACACGCACACACACGCACCACACGCACACCACGCACGCACACGCACACACGCCACACGCACACACGCCACACGCACACACGCACACACGCACACACGCACACGCGTACGCGCCACACGCGCACACGCGCACGCGACGACGCCACGCGCACACGCGCACACGCGACACGCCACGACCACGCGACGACGCGACGCACGGACGCACGGACGCACGGACGCACGGACGCACGGACGCACGGACGCACGGACGCACGGACGCGCACGAGCGACGCGCGACGCGCGAACGCGCCACGCGACACGCGGACACGCGACACGCGGACACGCGGACACGCGGACACGCGACACGCGACACGCGGACACGCACGACGCAACGCGGCACGTAACACGCGGACACGCGGACACGCGGACACGCGGACACATGGACACACGGACACACGGACACACGGACACACGGACACACGGACACACGGACACACGGACACACGGACACACGGACAGACGGACATACGGACACCGGACACACGGACACACGGACACACGGACACACGGACACACGGATACACGGACACACGGACACACGGACACACGGACACAGGGACACGGACACTGACACTGACACAGACACAGACACACACACAGACACAGACGCAGACACACGCACACGCACACGCACACCCACACACACTCACTCACACACACACGCACGCACATACCCACCCACGCGCACCACCGCGCTTTATGTTTTAGTACATCCAATTTAAATCTATACGTTGTTCCTCCAACTCCTTTAACACTTTATACAAGACAAAGTCATTGTTTGTGCTTTTCTAATAAATCGGTATACTCTTCTTTTATACGTTGTATATAGTCCAATTTCGCTTCTTTAAAGACACCTTTTTCATTTCCAACGTATGCAGGTTTGGGAAAGGGGTTCCATTTATTTATAGGGAATTACATTAGTTGTTTTAACGAGAGCATGCATTGGTTTTAGCTTAAGAATGCGAGGGGCAGTACAACCTTTTAATCCCGCCAATGTACTAAATTCATATGAAATCTTGATATTTTTCAGATAAAAAATGGACACTTTGTAATGATCCTAAAAATCTTACATGAAATTTCCCTTTCCTAGAATTAATTCCTATCAAACCTTATTTCCTAGTTCCTAGTACATAAATAGGTAAGTATTACCTTCCCATCTGGACGAAGAAGGTTGATATCGGATAAAATCCTAGAATGGCAGTATTCTGTACTAATATAAACTTAATGACTAGACGTTTACCTATGTCAAAAAGTGAATTAGAGCAAAGCCCAAAAGTCAAAAGGCCTCGATACGCAGATACACACAGAGCCAATACATAACCTTGATGGGTTGACTGCACGAGGATAGTCGAGTAATAACAAGCAACCAGCAGTGACATTAATTAACAGAAGCTTTTTGAAGTTATGTATTGTTTTGTATTAAAATCTACGTCTCTTTAACTTAAAAGAACACCATATTCACAACACTTAAAGTCTTTTATTTTTTAATTATACATATAATACGTATAATTGTACACTTATTTTTTGCACACTCTTTGTCCAGTTCTGTAAAATGTTTCTAGTTATATAGTTGAGGGCTCGCAGACGAACCAAAATTTACCATTCTTCAAAGCTTTTTCAAAAACCACCCCTGGACGGTAACCCCCGTCGACTTATCTCATGTATCAAATTGGAAAACTACCTTTTACCCCTAAAAGTATGTGATTAAGCGGTTTATTCAGCTTAATATAAAACTAGCCCCTATCAGTACCTTGACGTATAAAAAATACCTCCTAAAGTAGATGGTTTAAGCGGATTATCCTGATTTTTCTATAATATAAAAACTACCCACTATCAGTACCTTGACCTTTAAAAAATACCCTCTAAGGTAGGTGATCTAAGCGAATTATCCAGCTTTTTCTATAATATAAAAACTACCCCTATCAGTATCTTGACCTGCTTTCAGATTTCTAAGAATTGTACAAGAATCACTTAACCTCAACCTACCTTTTAGCATAAACAACAACATTCATGTTTCCACGAACTGATTCTATGTTTAGATTTCTAAGAATATGACGCCCATCGGAGCAAGAACCTGTATTTCGTAGAAATGTAATATGATATTCCTCACGAGCTGATTATATGTTTAGCTTTCTAAGTAAACTTTGAAAATGAATTTCTTAGAAATGTAATATGATTTTGACCTTGCACAGCCTAGTTCAATTTATCCACAGCTACGATGAATGAGCCATTTGACTTGTTTTCTGGTGAGAAACGGTTACCTCTGTTGGGTAACAGATCCCTGTTTTGGGTAACGGCTATCTGTCTTTGGGAACCGGATCCGGTTCTCGGGGAAACTACCTCATCCTGGCGGCTAGGACAGTAGTATGAACCCACGTAAGCATAATCCTTTTATTATTACAAACAACAATTTAGCCAACACAAGAACCTTGATTTTAGTATAGACAATCCCATCATTTTTTTGTTTCCACGAACTGATTCTATTGTTAGAATTGAGTAATAGGAACGCTTATTTGCTATTTCCAAGAATTTAACCTCCAAGTAATGCTAAAATGTTTGACCTAGATGGATAAGGCGGGGTAAATAATATTTCTTTATTTTCAGTAAATGCTATACATTGGATAAGCAGGATGATAATACAATGTTACCATACAGCGGTATGTGAATTAATATTATACTTAGCATTTATAACATCTTGAAGGTCCTTAACACGTATGTATTGTAACAAACCACGCAATTCGATGCATAAGTTTGTTACGTGTGTAACAGGGGAGCTGGAAGAAAAGGAAGAAGGAAAGAGATCTCTGTTCATTCGCAGGTAAAGAACACACCGAACTAGCTCAAAATGTCGGTTTAGGGCGGGGTGAGAGAAGAAGGATGTTAATTTTCCGGCGCCAAGAGCCGCTCCCCTTAATTGAGAAACACTTCACCGCTGTCCCGACTCTTGGACAGGGGTGCAGAAAGGAATGAACAAGGAGATGGTAGGAGAAAGGAAGTGCAAGAGGAAATAGAAATAAGTAATCCTGCTGTAGTACGAAAGAAAACAAATATCTTTTATTATAAAAATTAAATGCAAATAGTTGAGGGTGTGGATCTAATTACTCCACACAAAAACAATATATATATATATATATATATATATATATATATATATATATGATACCCCAAATGTACAAAAAGAAATTTCATTAAATACCGTTAGCAAGCCAGATGGTGTTTCTCTTTAAGATTAATTAAACAAAACTTACACATTGCCTCATTTCAAGGGAAGGCCTTCCGTTGTGTTTATAAAAGAGAAAAGCACATCGACGCCTATGCACAGCGTAACTTAGTATTAACTAAATAACCAAAGCTTGCAGTGGTTTACACCCGACGGATCATAAAAGAAATAAATTTTTATATGTAGCAAAAATTGTATAACTCAGCAAGTAATTTATCATTGAAACAATAATACATCAAATATTTATCAAATTTGCATAAAGGCATAAATCTTAAGAAGGAAAAAAAATAATTAATATTTACACCACAAGTAATTAACAAAAAAAAAGGTGATTACGTAACAGTTAATTAAGCTACTGTGTAATTATTTGAATGCGTCCCAATTATAGTGACGTTGCACACAACACCAAAACTGGTAGCCAAAACAGATACAGTTAAAGGTTATTATAATTACACACCGAAATGAGGGAAGGAAAATAATGGTACATAACAGATAAGAAAGGTGGTGTGATTGTGAAGTGAAAGATTACTAATTACAGCAAAAAGGATATATTGATAACAGGTGGTAAATGTAGGTTAAGGTATCATTTTATCTTAATAATTGATTACGTTATTTTTAGCAGGTGTACTTTAACAATATTCAATTACCGTTCATGTAATAATAGATAAAACACAAAAAAAAGGAACGATCTAACCTTTCTAGAAGCAGGTATGCATTACATTCAGTCGTTACTTGTGGGTCACCAACATGTGTAGAAGTTGTCACGATCCTACTTTATTTTAGTTGCGACTCAGAGGGTAGACCAGAATAGTATTCGAATGTAATTACTAGTTGCCATGGAATCGTAGAATTCCACAGTAGAAGGTATTTCGTTGAACCAAAAAAATAGGTAATTCGTGAAAGCTAAAAGGATACGGTAATTAACATTATGTAAGTAAATAACTTTATTCGTTACCCCTTACATGTAAACGGGCCAAGTGAGAAGCTATCGAAGAGCTTTCTTTTGTTTACGAAAGCATCAATAATTCGTGTTTGGTTTAAAACGTCTTCAAACGCTAAGAAAGAAAGTCAGTTATTACTAACAAAATCAGAGAAATTCATCTGTAACTTACTCGATCTTGCCTAAGAAAATTTTTCTAAAACCGCATGTAAGCGAGCAACAAAACTTGTAAATAGCAACTAGAAATACACCAATTGTTTTGTTGCAAAATTATGCTTCTTGAAGATATATCCGATTAGTTAATCGTATATTAACATAAGGAATTTTCCAAGAAGGCATAAAAAATTTTCAGCTTGGTAAAATGGACGCCACAGGAAAGAAAGACGTAATTTTTATGTTAAAAGTTGTATTTAAAACAATCTATTATATCGACATTTATCAATAAAACCAAAAATTCCAAATTGTGGTTTCTCCACTAACGCCATCTAGCGAGGACTTCTAAAAGCTTGTAATATAATTCCCCTTTAATTTACTATATTTTAGGATACGGCACTAGAGGGAGTAACAATGCAGATTTTAAATGAAATATTTTATAAATGTAAATTTTATAGTATTTGAATAACCAAAGGTACGAAAGTTTATATCAAACTAATAGTAAACATTATTTGGAAATATGTGATTCAAATTATGAACAGAAATTTATTGTAAAATAACAAAATGATGTAAAGATACAAAAACCTAAATTATTTCGTTACAAGTTTCCCTTTGACGCGAGCACTCTGCATATTATGTCAAATTTCAATTAGGCTCGTTTTTCATATTCCAACGATAAATATGGAATGATTCTAGTTAAATAATGTTTACATATGGTTGGGGACACTGCTATTACAAAATGTTATGTTTGTTGTTTTTCAGACTGCACCCAGACTACTCATAAGCACATCCTTTGTATTTATCAGCGTTTTAAATTCTTCAATTCGATTGTCTTCTTTGAAATACTCGCTGAGGGAATATACATTTAAACTCCTCCGCTTCCAACACTATACGTTCACGATACTTCGTATTAATTACTGTCACATTAATAGCTTTTATTTTTCGATATCCCCAGGTCACATATACTTTCCTAGAGTTTGTAATGGGTGCTTTGGTTTAACCCTTCTAATTCCATGTTTAACAATTACAAATTACTAACCGACTGATCTCAACACACTGCGATTTATATAAGTAAAATGTGTCACCTTTGACCTTGAAAATTCTATTTTCAGATTTCTCAGAGGTGTGACCTTGAAATTTAAATGGTGGGGGCGTCCGCAAAGTCATGATTATTTTGCTATTTGACCTTGAAGAGCGCTAATACCTGAACCATTTAACCTTGATCTATCTTTCACGATAGACAACAACTTGTCATTCAGCAACAAACATTTATTCCGCGAACCGTTTAGATTTCTAAGAATTACTCCTGCAGGTGGCCTTGAAAATTAATACCAATAAATTTTGACCTTGACTCCGTGAACCTGTTTTTAGCATAGACAACAATCTGTTTAATACCTTGAATACCTTGAAACTTGATTTCTAGGAATTGTAATAACTTCTAGGGCAAAACTCATTGATTATGAAATCTTACTGGTTATAGATTAGAACTTGACTTCTAAGAATATCCCTGCAGGCAACCTTGAAAATTGATTTCTAGTAACTTACTCATGACCTAGACTCAATCAAATTCCAATAATTGCTTGGTGACCTTGACAATTTTCTGTCAAAAGGGTGTTACCTTCAAGGATTACTCGCACTGTCAATGACTATTCTAAGAATAGACTTTGACCTTGAAGAGTTGGCCATATTCTAGGAATTTCTTGGTGAAAATTTCCCGCCAAGATTTGATTTAGTATCACCCTCGGATTACTATCGAATAAGATCGGGTTAACCCTGCAGGTCGCCATTGATTTGTAGGAATTAACACATGGTCTTGACTTGGTCAAAATTGCTTTAACAACCTTGTCATATTCGTATAATGTGGTGCAGAATCAATTTACGACTTCTTTGACTTTGATGCTAGATACATGGATATGCAGACACAGAGTCAATAAAAGCACCGTTTAACCTTGAATAGCTTGACTTTATCTTCCTTTGACCTTTAAACTTCTAATTCTCAGAATTGTGACCTTGACGTTTAAAGCAAATGGTTTGGGGTAGCTGGAAACTACAGGTGACCTTGGTTTTCACCCACGAAGGCCATGCTTATTTTGTTACTTGATCTTGAAGAGCATTTAGCCAATACAGGAACCATTTAACCTTGACCTATCGTTTAGCTTGACCTTCAAAATTCTATTTTTAGATTTCTCAGAGGTGTGACCTTGAAATTTAAATAGTGGGAGACGCGCGCAAAGCCACGCTTATTTTGCTAAGAGCGCCAATACAAGAACCATTTAACCTTGACCTACCTTTTGGCATAGACAACAAGCAAGTGACCTTGAAAATTGATACCAATATATTCTGATTCAATTGCAATAACTTCTAGGAATTAACACGACCCTGATTCGGCTGAATTCCAAGAATTGCTTGGTGACCTTAAAATTTCTCGATGATCTTGAAAAGATCAATTTCCGAGAATTGCTGAAGCGTGACCTTGAAGTTTCACGATAACTTTGAAGAGGCCAATGAACTGACAACTGTGCATGGTTAGCATAGACAACAATCTGTATGATGCCCGTGCAGGTGACAATTGATTTCTAGGAATAACTGAATTAACACCTTGACTCAGCCAGATTTGCTTGAATAGTGTGACAATTTCTCAACTAGAACTTCTAAGAATTTTTTACTGACCTTGAAAGCCACGTGAACATCAGGAATGCTGCTAAATTTGCCACTGCAAGCGATCTTAAACAAATTCCAAGAACCGCTTGGTGAACATTTTCTCAGCCAACCTCCACGCGTGACCTTGAAAAGGGCGCTACCTTCAAGCATCACTCGCGCAAAATTCACTTTGATCTTGAAACGGGATTCGTTCAAGAATTGGTCCCCCCATCACACTTGACCTTGACGAATATACTTTGATGTTGGGAATGTGTACGCGAGCTTCAAAAACCGTGACCTTGATTTGACCTTAAAGTGGGAGGGGGGCGTACGTGCACGTTAAGAATAAACTTTGACGTTGAAGAATACACTTTGATGCAGTGTAGGATAGCTTCAGGATTGAGAAGTCTAAGAATTGTAATAACTGAATCAACACCTTAGTTGGCGACCTTGAACATTTCCTTGAACCGGGGCGCGTACGTGCACGAACTTTGACCATGATGAATTGATGTAGGCAATGTGATGACCTTGACCAATTACTGTGAGCACGCACAGCATAACGCTCATGACCTTGAAGAGCATTTTCCTATCTACCTTTACCTCAAATTAAGCCAGAACCCCTATATCTGATGCAGGGAACGTGTGATCTTGAAGCGGGATACGCCTACGTGCACGGTATCCCTATTTGACCTTGAAGCAGGCTGCGCGTACGTGCGAGTTAAGAATGACCTGGAAGGCAAGGTGAGCTTTAATGACCTTGACAAATCATTGATCTTGACGTGGGGAACGTGTACGATGACCTTGGCCTTGAAGAATATGCAGGTAATGTGAGCGACCTTGACCTTGAAAACGAATCTAGTGTTTTTTCTGGTGACTTTTTCCAAATCTAGTTACTTTTCTAGTGACGAAAGTGCGTTAGAAGTGGGAAGAAAATCCTTCTGGCTAGGTTGGCAATCTAGAAGTTAGTTATTAAAAAAAAGATACGACCCTCAGATTGTGTTTAGATCCAAAAAATTTAAATTCTGTAATCAAAAGAAAAAAGAATGTGTTAATACCAACAATAGATGAAATTGCTAATAAGCTATGTAACAAAAGTGTGTTCAATGTTTTAGATTTCAAAGAGGGTTTCTGGCATGTTGAGCTAGATCTGATCTCTGCACATTTTCTACTCCTTTTGGGTATTACAAATTTCTAAAACTACCATTTGGGCTAAGTATGGCGCCTGAATATTTCCATTGTATAGATGTGAAGAATTTTGAAGATATGCAGAGTGTACAAGTATACTTTGATGATCTAATGATTGCAGCGGAATGTGAAGAGGAACACAATAAAATTTTAATGAAAGTTACTGAAAGAACGAAAAAGGTGGTATCAAATTCAACAAGCATAAAATTCAGTTCAGGGTTAGATATGTTAAATATTTAGGTCATGTATTTTCAAATACTGGCTTAAGTATGGATCCTGATCGAATACAAGCAATAATGGAAATGCAAGATCCAAAAAACAAAAAGGTGGTGAAGTCATTTCTAGGCATGATACATATTCTTAGGCAATTTATACCTGAATTTGATGAAATTTCAACTCAATTAAGAGAACTGTTAAAAAGTAAAGCGAACTTTTTATGGTTACCTGTACATGTTGAAACTGTGAAAAGGCTAAAAGAAAAATCATAGAAGCTCCGGTACTAACCAATTTTAATTTTAGAAAAGAAGCTGATGCATCACAGAATGGGTTGGGATATTTCTTGCTACAAGAAGGGAAACCAGTCTGCTATGCGTCTCGATAATTATCACCAACAGAACAAATATACGCAGGTAGACAAAGAATTATTAGCAATTGTGTTTGCAACAAAAAAGTTTCATAACTATATTTATGGTAAGAAAATAACAGTAAATACTGACCATAAACCACTTGTTAGCATACTAAGTAAAAGTGTATGTGATATTAATTCGTCCAGGGGCTCGTAACACAAAACCTACAGCTGTAACAAGTGTAGAACGATCACATGTAGCTACAATTCCCGTTAATTTCTGTAACACAGTGTTCTTAGAATGACTTGTAATAACGGAGAATACTTCTAAAAGTGTAGTTAACGTCAAGATCTAATTACGGCTACTTATGATAGTTTTCTGTACATAGAAGATAAACTTGAGCTCAAAAAAGAAGATAAAAGAAAAGCATGCAGCTTAACCAACAATTTCCCGAACTTTCTTTTCGAAGAAATTCGTTATGAGTTAGGTGGTCAGAGAGTGGATGTTTGTAGAAATCCAGGAATAACATCTACGCTTAAGTGATATATTTCTTATACGGCAAGCAAAAGCAAAGAACTAAGCCATTTGGGATAGTCACCAAAGAATGAAGAACCAGTAGAATTCTATGAGCAAAATGAAGAAAAATCTTTTACAGTATGCATACCATTGAACAGCATATTTGGAATAATGGAGGATTATCGTCAGGTAATCGTGAATATGCGCCAAGAGTTAGTTTTAATTCGATCTAGAAGCGATACAAACTGTTACTATGGTAAAGTTGTTGCCGCAATAACCTTAAATAAAATTCAATGGAAAGTACCATACTTAACACTTAGTGATGCTGCGAAACATAACTTATTTCAAGGAATCAATAAAAATTCTATTATTTCTATTCCATTTCGTCAATGGGAGTTATATGAATTACCTTCTTTAAAACAGGCAACCTCAGACATATGGCCAATAAAAACATCAACGCAACTGGAAAAACCACGTTGGATAATTGTTGCATTCCAACAAGGTAAAAGTTACACAAAGTCAGCAAGGGCCGGAAATTTTGATCACATTAACTTCAGAAATCTTAATGTACATCTGAATTCTGAGTATTATCCATATGAAGCAATGCATTTGAACTTCAGTGCTAACCAATACATGCCTGCCTATCACAATTTTTTTAAATTTCGATGTGATTACTATTGTGAAGATGATAAAGATGCATTATTCAACTATTCCGAATTCAAATCATGTCCAGTATTTGTAATGGACTGTTCTAAACAAAATGAATCCTTAAAAAACTCAACAGTAGACATCAAATTGCAAATGGAATCTCTAACACCTTTCAATAATGAAATTGTTGTCTATGGTCTTATTCTCCATGACGCTATTGTGCAGTACAGCCCACTCACTGGGGAAGTGAAAAAGTTATAGTTTAGCCTAGTACATAAATAAAAACGTTGTAATTTTGCGTTTAGTTTTATTTCATCCATCAAAGATGAAAGTAGTTGCTCAGAAACAAAAGCTCTCAATTCAAAATCATGACTTTGATGAAAAGCCTATTACTACAAAACATGGTGATTTACTTCCTAATGGTGTACGTGGTATTATATGTGGCCCCTCCAATTGTGGTGAAACACACGCAATGATCAGTCTGATTACCGAGAAAAATGACGAAATTTAAACATGTATACGTATACTCAAAGTCATTGAATCAAAACAAGTACAAACTTTTACAGGAAATCTTACTTCTAATGAGGGATATAGGTTACTTTACCTTCAGTGATAATCAAGATGTAATTGAGCCTAATTGTGCAAAATCAAACTCTATCTTTATCTTCGATGATATAGCTTGTGAAAATCAAAATAACATAAGGGCATATTTTTCTATGGGTAGGCATAACGATATTGACTGTTTCTATTTGGGTCATACTTACAGTAAAATCCTAAAGCAATTAATTCGTGACAATGCGAATCTAATTATATTATTTGAGCAAGATGAATTAAACCTAAAACATGTGTATGAGGATCATATAGGTCCCACCATAAGCATGAAATTATTTCGGGCGTGGGTTCAAAATGCTGAAGTTAATAATTGTCGCTATAGGAAAAGATTTGATGAATATATAATACCTTAAACTGCTTACAGTAGTTTAGTAGGTACTGATCTGTTTAGGTATTACAGCTATCTGTTTGTGTAAATAGCTATCTGTTCGAGGTAAACCGGTATCTGTTCAGCAAACCCGCTTTACTGCAATGGATAGCAAGGAAATGATATTAAAAAAAAAATTATTCAGGCTCGTAAAGTAATACAAGCAGAAGTATAGCAGTATTAAAACTGCTCGCATTGATAATGAACCTCCAACTGAAATACTAGATAAAATCAATCCAGATAAAGAAGACCTAAAAACGAGCTCATTGGCGTTAAACCCAAAAAACCATCCCTATTCATATTTCCGAGAAAGCATGCTACTACATCCACTAGCCCGCTAGCTCAAGTTCAACGTACTCCAGGATTCACTCCATTAGGTGATTCAAGAGAGGGTGCTACTAGCCCACTAGCTCAGCTTCCGTTTTTTCAAAAAAATCCTCCTCCAGGCCTTCGTACACCATCTTTCTCAGATACATCTGTTGTAGGAGAGATTAATATTGAGGAAGTAGAAGAACCTTCTAGTGTCACAGATGATTCTACTACCCGTAATGAACCCATCTCAGAAGAATGTCTCGAGCAGTATAATGAATTACCTCGTATATACGTTGAACGTATTATGAGGGATCCTGAAGGTGTTATTGATTATACTTATGGAGTTTACTATGATACCAAAACTGACAAATGGACAATTGGTAATACTGCCGTTACAATTAAAGGAAACGATATGCTTATTAAAGGTGTCACCTATAAAGGGACTCCAGGTTTATATGATCTGTTTATTATGAATGAACCCAATTTAAATCTAGTAAATTCAAAAGATAAAAAGGTTATAGAAGTATTTTAGAAGCTACTAATGTTGTAAGGCGAGAATATGACGTAAGTGGGCAAATTCGGGAGAGCCGAAGTAAAAAGTATACGCAAATAATCAAACCCTTGCTATCATCATTATCACCCACGACCAAGGGAGGTGGAGCTATGTTTTTTAAGGAATTAACAAACAGACCGATTGAATATAAATATTGGAATGATGTACATGAACTAATTCGTGATCTAGAGGTATTGTGGGCAGAAAAATTGGCAGGGAATACAGGTGTCGTGAATGACATAATATCAATTGTAGAAGAACTGTATGAGGATGGGTACATTGAAAAACCAAACAGCTGTTTTTTAAACAGTATAAATGAGAATGCATTGATGTCGACATATCGTAACTAAAATGACCCTTGACAAATTTGGACGTTCACATGTCCAGTATCATTTCAAGAAATTAACTCGTCAGTTTAAACTGATTGAAGATAATCAATTTGATATCCAGAATAGGAGACTCAGCAACGTTGCCAGCCCCATAGATCCTCAAGATGCCATCACTGAGCAATACTATTTATCAACAAGATTCAATTTGGATGGAAACCGTTTGACACAGTTGGCGGACCCGGAAGAAGATGGTGATGCTATAAGTAAAGGATGTGTTGATTTTTGTCTACAAGCAGTTCAGAAAGCTTTTAAAGGAAGCTCTAACGCTTATCTAGTGTTGGAGCAAAAAGTTATATCGACTTATGCCAAACAAAATAAGGGCTATAAGTATACATTAGTAGTTATGGACTGTTTTTCGAAATACTTATGGACTAAAGGATTAAAAACGATAACAGGTCAAGAAGTTACCAAGGCCATTCAAACAATCTTGAAAGAAGGACGGAAACCTACCAATTTGCAGACATATGCAGGAAAAGAATTCTACAATGAGCGTTTTACTAAACTAATGGAGAGTTATGGAGTTAATCATGACTCCACCTATAGCACAAAGAAGGCTGCAATTGCGTAACGTGTTATCGGAACCATTAAGGGTGCTCTATATAAGTCAATCAGCCTACAAGGTAAATACAAATGGATAGATACAATTGATACCATAACCATGTATTATAACAATCGTAATCTATCGGAATGAAGCCCAGAGATGTCGGTAATCATACAAAGCTAGAGGTTTACACTCACATAAAAATATTGGATAGGAATCGATATTCTGTGGGTGACATAGTACGAATCAGTAAATTTAAAGGTATTTGCGTCAAAGGATACACACCCAATTGGTCTAGTGAACTATTTAAGATTGTGAAAGTTCGCATTACTAACCCTACTACGTACATGCTGGAAAATATAAAGGTAAAGCCTGTACTGGGAGGGTTTTATGAACATGAATTACAAAAAACAAAGTATCCTGATGTGTATCTAATAGAAAAAGTGCTTCGCTCCAAGAATAATAAGTTATTCGTAAAGTGGGGATTGGATGAACGATCATGGATCCATAAGGATGATATTGTTTTATAACATTTAACCTGTAATTTGTGAAATAAATTACTTATATTAGTTATATAGTTTGTTTAAAGGATGTAGCTCTTAGATGAAATAAAATAATAGTATTTTATTTTTTAAATATAAATATTACATTTATTCTTAAAATTTCATTGTCTTATAAATTGAACCTAAAGTACTTCTATAATCACTTAAATTACTAGATATCCCCGAATCTAGCCCACACATCCATCCCAAGCAGGAGTTTGAATTTGTTTCACCTTTATTGATGTTGTCTAGTATCCAGTAATAAATTTTGTGGTGCTTATCGTTTTCCCACGGTTGAAAATTATAGTTGATATTTTGTTCTAATAATATTTCAATCAAAATATGGAGGCACTTGTAGTTAACATAATATGCCGCTTTCTCAATACATTCAGTTATAATAAATAGTGTCTTTGTAAGCAATATTTTCTAACGTAGATTTGATATTTGTTGAATCATGAACCCTTAATAAATTGTATAGATACATTTTAAGCGGTATGTCACCAAGTACACTCATATCGTCTAAGATCCTATCTACTTTATCAAAAGTTAATGAATTGTAGCCTTTATCGGTACACAACTTCATAAAACTTTTAATGGTATCGTCTGATTTAATTTTTTTATCAAATAATGTCTTAACAACTTCATTTGCACACTGAGTTTATAGCACACCAGTAAAAACACTCATCAGGAGTAACAATACATTCAGTTCAAATAAATAGCTTTCGGGGGAGGACTTCCTCATCAAAGAACGTTTCAGGTATTTTCTGTAGATTTTATCACTACTGTACCATAGCTCTTCCTGCAATTTGTCTTCAAGACTGTTCATAATGATAAAATTGTTTTCTGAAACAGAAGACGAATAAAATGCTATGTAAAGTTAAATACCCAAGGTCTAGTATCAGTGAAATTGAAATTTACTAATCGTTTATCATCACAAGGATTAAGCACTACTTTATTCTGTTTGATTTTAAACACATCATGTTTCTTTGATCTTATCAGATGTTGATAACGCCTTATTACGTCACCATCAAACAAAACATGTTTATAATCATTTATCGTAATCTGTTTGACGCTTGCGCGGGTAGAACCCTTTGATTTTTTTACAACTTTTTCATCAACCATATAAGCATACATTTTTGCATGAAGTCTTACAAATTCCAACATAATTGCGCCATGATTTTCATCTTTCATTAAGCCAGGGACTTTTTATTTACTAATGGAATTCCAAAGATATTGTTGGAGCTATAATCAGATGTATCGAATTTATCAATGTCCTCTTTAATGCATTCATTGATATCGGGAAATGAAAAGGCGTATATGAGGCTATCCGTATCCATGTACAAGAGATTAGCATTATTATAAAACTTGGGTAGTGCGTAACCGTAATGAAAATTGTATAGAAAAGTTTTTGAAACGTCTAAAACACTGAATCCTCCATATATAGGCTTATTGAAATATTCTAGCTTATTCATTTGAATGATAAGCATATCATTATCAAATATTGTACAACTATGAAAATTTGGTTTTGCTATGTAATCACGAGTACCATAGCGACCCTCCCATTTCGTTCTAAACGTATATCCTTATGTTTACGTACATTTTCCATCAGCTTCCCAAAAACGACATTAATCGTTAATTTATAAAAATTCTAATCAGATTCATTCGATATATTTTTTTAACCACGGGGACTGTTTAAAACGTAATATACGGTGTACTTTACCAACTTTAACCCATATTTTAAATATACTTTCAAATTTCTGTAATGAATTACAAGATTATGTTCAGGATACAATGTAAGCCATAATTTTTTCAATTTGGAGTCAGATACGGGTGGTACCATATGTTCGGGTGCCAATGGTAGATCACTGTAACTCTCATGTAATTCTATGGGATAGTCTAAATCACACTCGACTATATAGCCAATTTCCGAATCATCGGGATGGTTTATTAAATCTAAAGTTTCAAAATTATCAACGAAAGAAAAATCGCCAAATGGTAGAAATTCTGACATGGTGCCTCCATATAAATTATTTACGTCGTAGTACATTAAATACACACTTTCGGAAGTGGGATCAAATTTTTCCCCCATGTACTTATTGTTAGCTTTAGCATATGGATTAGAACATTGATCCACGCCATGTCTAATTCCTCTCTCAATAAACATTAGCATAGTCTGTAAATAGTTCTAACTGTACTTGTGTAATTTTAAGCATAGCATCGAATGCCAAACCAGGGGCTGTATAATAGTGCAGAGGATCAAGTTTGTAAGTACTTAAACGAGTTTGTCGAAAGTTTTTGAAAATGTCGGCTAACAGTAGAACGTCCGTTTTTAGATACAAATCCGAGTAATCCCCTAACGATTTAATATTAAATCTGTTCCAAACATTAACTGCATGTGCAACACTGGCATCATTGATTCCCTCATTAGTGAGATGACTGAAAAACGCTTCCTTGGGAGGGAGTCTGGTCTCACTTAATTTATCCCAAGTATCGAGATATTCATAAGGAAACACACCTTTGCGAACTAGTAGCGAAAATTCTTCGGCATTGTTACAATTAGCGTGGGTAATCATTTTTTTACTATTTTCCAAATAGTCCGACAACTTTTCAATGCTACTACTCATAAATCTGAAAGAGTCAATAAATCTAAACCTAATTTTAGTGCCTTGTATTACTTTCGTGAAAGAAATATATCTTTCTTTGTTTATGGGTAGCAGTGAAATCTAATCGGGAACAGTTCTCTAATGAGGAAATGACTATCATAACCTGACAAATTATAAAATACGACTGACAGAATGTGAGAGTCTATAGTTTAGGTTACAATTCTGATGTCATGCTCCCCGAAATGCACTAGTAAAATGGTTATGATCTCTAACTTTTATATCATAATCAATAAATGGTTTTCCACAAATGTGGCAAAATCGTGGTGCTTTCAAAGTGCGCAACCTGATTGGGAGTTAAAGTATCCATAGGGATTATTTTATTGATTATTTCGGTAGTCCAATGTGCAATACTTTGGAGCTCTTCAACAAACCATTGAATGCAATTGTTTCTTCTATAAAGTCTAAATCGTGATAAAGTCATTGTATGAGAAGTAAGCAATGCTGAAGGGTGTATGTTTGGAGTAAAATATCGTATTATTATGGATGTCCGTTAAATTGTACACTTATCCAAAATACTTTCTAAATCTGCATAAATTGCAAACGACACCTTTTCTTGGAATGTGAAATCTTTGAACTGCATAAACTTTTCTGCTTCAGTGGGTAGCTTGACAGAGCATCGATTAAGTTGATGACAGTGAGTGATGTGTTTTTGTAGAACGTGATCTGAAGAAAAATGGTTCAAACATCGATAACAAATGAATTTCTTGTGCTCCTTATTATTTTTTGCAGCTTTATAATTAGCAGAAAGTACTGAAAGATTTATGGGTTCCCTCGTACTATTTTGATTTTCACTTAATACAAATGGTAATATAACTTTCCCCTGAATGCAAAACAAATTAATGGAGAGGTTGTTTAACTGTTTTTAAATTCTTTTACATCATCTGGTTTAATGGGGAGGGAATTGAATCATAATTCAAAATATCTTTAAATTGAGGATAACTGTAAACTCTATCTGAATAATGTTGCACGGGATATAGTGCCTATACAACATTCACTACCGCATGCTTTACTGCTATAAAGTAGGGAACTTCAACGTAAGTTGGAAGGCCACCTCTAAATGGGACATGGCTATTAATATTCACCTTTAAATGTAATACTTCATGTAATGCCCAACAGGAATCCCTTTCGGAAAACTCCTCTAATTTTTCTATAATTTATAATAAACGTTTTCATTATACCACTTACGTAAATTGGTCGCAATATTGATGGCATAATTTTTTATGGTAAATGTCTTCAAGTCGATAACGTGATTTTGAGGATGGACAAAATTGCAGACTAAAAGGAAATTCACCTTTAGCATCTATTGCTTTAGCATTAATTTAACCTTTCGTGCAAAACTATTGTATGCATTTTGTAAAAAAATAAGAGGGTCCTTGATGTTTGCTATATTGACTATAATTTCTGTAAGTAACCTACCATTAAAACATCGACAACTACACTACCTGTTTTCTCTGAATGGTTTTTTAACTGTTTAACTCTTATAAGATAACTCTTTAGCAATGATAAATTACTTTCGAGTTTAAGCAAATTTTCGCATGTCTCTAAATCAATATATTTTGAATTATATCTTGCAACAGTTTAATATTAGTGTTAATTATACGGATATGGTTTACAAATTCATTTTTTGTTTTCACCAATGGATTAATACTTCTTGTTAAATTAACAATATCACTACTATTGGGTATACCCTTACTCATAGTTACCTTCAAAACTGTATCCAACACTGCAAGAAAATATGAAGCACACGCGCTGTCCATTATGTAGTAATGGAAACTGATATATTTATTATAAGTGATATGTAAAAATTAATAATTTAAGTAGCTATAGAAGTACTTTAGGTATACAATTGCAATTCTAGTCGGGAGTGCAATATACTGACGTATAAAACTGCTCTTTATCTGCTTATATAGTAATTTAAACCCAGCATTCAAGGTCAAAACTGCTTATAACTTATTGCAAGAGCTTCAGTGTTCATAGACAGATGCATAGTTTGCATTTTGTAGCGTTTACTGGGAACATCTATTAACCTTGACATCAATACTGTTCTCATGGCTTATGCTGCATCACCTTTGCTTGCAGAGGTCATACATTGCACTTTGTGGCGTTTACTAAGAATATGCATTAACTTAACCTTGCTGACAGCATGCGAAATGCCTTCTGATGTCCAGATTATGCTGCATTCATTAGAGTTCGTCACTTTTGCTTGCTCAGGTCAGTTCATTGTACTAACCACTTCCACTTGTTATCAATTTCGTTAACGTTAACAGATCTATGTATATATAATGTTAAAGTTTTACTTGAATACTCATTAATTACTCACCATTAGTAATGGCTTCGTCCAGCAAGCAATCTAAACTTTCACTAAAAGGGCAGGCGGAACCATGTTTTGGTGCGCCCATCAAATAACACCGCAGAACCAGCACCCTTTGAAGAGACCATCCCCATCATCTCTATAAGTGATGTAGAGGATGACTTTTCGAAGTATTTTAAGAGGTATGTATAGTTTTAATTAATATTATAGTTTCCTTTTATTAATTCATAGAGAATTTTTACTACAAATAAAATTATTCATCTTTTCAGCATAACGCCAGCAACCACGGTTATAGCAACTCCCACAACTACCACCACCGTTGCGAAACCTACAATATGGAGGAAAAGATTTGGCTCTTATAGAAGGGCACCTCACACAGCAGGATGATGAGCAGGACCCACCAAGCCTTCAGGCCGTTAGGGAAAAAGGTATTCGGTGGTTACGAAAGCTTCACAATGACTATATTAATAGTGAGGGGGTGGGGATTGAGCAAGTGGAAAGACTGAATGAAGAACTGGTGGAGGCTAATCAATGTTTAGAGTGCGTGCGGCAAAATATAGTAAAGACTGAAAATATATTGCGTACGTTGGAAGGGATAGATATGTGATGTGTTTAATATGTTTCTTTTTGTGGAATTTATTGTATAGTTATGTTTTCATTGTAAAAAATAAATTGAAATTTTTGTTTATATTTTTACTATTTCTCGTGAATTATTCTCATTATCCAAAAAATTTTACTACAGTTAAAAAAATGTGAGTGATAGTTCAATTTACGCTAGAAAAGTGAAATGATCTACGTTAAGGAAAAAATTGGAAATAAATGGAAGTCTGACTTACTCCTGTATAAATTTCTACATAAAATAAAGCAGTCATTTTTTACAAATGTTAAGTGCATGTTGCGTTACTAATTTATTTATTGTAAAATATCATGTGTATAAAGAAAGTAAAAATATAGTACAGTTAAAAGTGAAAAAGCTTGTGTTAAATAAAAGTCAAAACAGTTCCCAAAAGCATGTGAACCTGAAAACTTTACGCCATGTATTTATGCGATACAAATGACACAATTGCATTCATACATTTCCAAATCCCGTTTCAAAATTGTAATGTGAATAGGTGACTAAGATAAGTATAGAACGTTCGCATTCACACCTGCATAAAATGCTTTCAAAGCAAAATAACTGCGTTCATTATTCTACAATTCTTGAAGCAGTAATATCCACGCTCCACCGAAAATTGTAAATTTGGAGTCCTAATCAAACTAAATTAAAAAACAAGTCATGTTTTAAGTGCTGTTTGTTGTTTCAAAATTGAATTGGTTAATTTAAAGAGCATTTCGATACATTTATACATGAAATGAATAAATTGCATGCATATGTTTTTTCTGAGCTTACGTAAGTACAAAACGTTGTGTTTTAAGTGCTCTTTGTTGTTTCAAAATGGAATTGGTTAATTTAAGAGTCATTTTTTCATATTTCGAATAAATTTATACATGAAATTGATAAATTGCCACTTATAAAACAGAACTGCGTTGACAAATTTTTTTTTCTGAGAATTAGATGCAAATTTTGAATTTTCAGGAGCACATCATTTGTAGGACTTTATTTCCACCCTCCCCCACATCCCCTCCTATACCCTGAGGAAAAGGACGTCCACATCGAGTCGTCTTTTATCTCTTTCCATAGATATGCACATATATCTTTACTTACATCACACACCTTCAAACATACATCACTTTTATAGTTCAAGTGCACGTCTATCGTTTACACAACAATAATTGCAATTATATATTCCATTTTGGTACAATACTTGTATTTCAAGTTTAATATAATACTACAAATCATACTGATAATACTATATGGGTAATGCATTTTGCAATTGCATGCGTTTTACTCATTACGAGTACTATCCATTTAAAATGGGTTGTAGTTGCGTATATAAATGTAAAATGTCCAAAGACACATTGTGAGAGTTAGTATTACTTTATTTCATAAAAAAATCGTTAGAATCTATTTTAGAAAAAACATGTTACGAATACTTGACAAATATGTTAAACATTTATTATACTATATCACATTTCCTATTGATACTCAATTAATTTGGAAAATATTAAAAATGTACGTTTTGTAACGAATAGTGGTCTGTAATACTTGACGTTAGAATTTTTTAGATGAACAACACATTACAAATATTTCCGAAATAAATAAAGGATTTTATTTTACATCAGTATTTATCTTAAAAATTTATTGATTCTGTACAGTCTTAAATTTTTAATATAAATGCGAATATAAATTTATGCAAAATATCACGAGAGTATTGTTAGTTGCATAACATTTCATTGTTAAAGTTATTATTATGCTCATAAAGGATTTCATTTTACATGAGTATTTATCTAACAAATTTATTGATTTTGTAGTCTTAAATTTTTAATATAAATGTAAATATAATATAAACTTATGCAGAATATCACGAGAGTATTGTTAGATGCATAACATTCCAGGGTTAAAACTTTATTATTATTCTCAGCAAGGATTTTGTTATACATCAATATTTCTCTTAAAAATGTATTGATTGATTGATATGTGTTAGATGCGTTTAAAAGTCGTCGGAGAGTGTTGTTTTTTTTTAAATTTATTTTTGGCAAATTCTGGCCAGTTTTTGAGAAAAATGGATTTTTTTGTTTGAAAAGACTGGACTTGGAAAAATCACCTACTAGGTGTAGCTTGTGCATTTTAAAATTAAAAGCTTTTCCTAACATGACAATTTTTATTATTTATTACATACAAATACAATAACTCATTTAAACAATACAACATATTAATACCAAATATGTTTAAATGTCTTTTTATTTTCAAACTCTAAGCTGCCTCATTCTTCTATTTATTTCATACACCCCTAAATCAACTTTTAAATCTTTAATTTTTCGTATCAAAATGGAACCTCTTCTTTCGCTAAACAATAGTTAATATTTGTTCTTTTCTTGCGCTTCCTATCTTGCATACTACCATTTTCGTCATTTCTGCTAATACTTAATCGCGCATACCTAAGAAAACCTTTTATTATAGATCTGCATCCTTCAAAACCGCTAACCTAGACAAAAATGTCTGCTTCTTTCCATGAACTTATTCTATTTTTATAATTCTAAGAAATGTCATACGATACCCCTGCAGGTCAATAATCTTTGACCTTGACCACCCTATTTTTAGACTTCTAAGAATTGTAATATGATGATGACATTGCAATTTCTATTTTTAGCTTTTGACCTTGACATACAAATTTCCCGCCAAAACGTTTGACCGCAGAGTGACCTTGTAATATGATGAGGATGGTGACATTGAAATTTCTATTTTTAGCGAGCTCCAAAAATTTAAATTTCCCGCTAAAAGTTTGACCTTGAAGAGATCCAAAAGCTTACATTTCTCACCAGCAGAGGGCGAGTGACCTTAAATTAGTCCAGAATCGGCCCTTAACCACTACTTATAAAGCCCTGTATTACGCCTCAAGTGTTAGCAGGCCAAGATATTACTTCGTTAAATTTTGTTTCATTAACAGTATCCACAAAATCATGTACACATCTAAAATATTACTACTCAAATATTATTCAGCCGCAGAATTCGAACAAAACTACCAATTCACAGTGCACTGTTAAAAAACCTGAAATAATTACAGGTGCTCATCAAGGCATTGTGAACAGTCAACAACGTTATTAATGCAATTATGATAAGACAACTCGTTGCCGAAATAGATTTAAGCCGGGGGAAGTGCATTGATATGAAAGGAAAAGATATGGGAACCCACCGAAATAATAGAAGAAAGTGAAACCCGAAGAACATATATAGTACCAGCAAATAGTATGTATTATATACTCTTTTATACAAGATCAGAGAGGAAATATCTCACGACGAAATTCAGCGCATTACAATCATACAAGTAATGAGTTTAAACTTTGCAAAGATCTAGATGAGACAATAACGGAAAGAAATGTTGAGGCAGATATGACTAACTATACTAGTAGTAAGGAGAGCAATGGTAACAATACAATTGTAAACAATAAATGTAAGGTTAGTTTAGTAAGCAAATAGTTAGGACAAATTGGTAGAAGTGTGAAGCCACCTGTAATATATAAAGATTACGTAATGTAAAACATTTAATTTTTATAAAGTTATTGAAAATGTAAAGAGTAGTAAGTAAAAAAAAAAGGGAAGGTGTCGTAATGGGAGACACTTCCACACGTGCGACATGACACCGGCACGAGGTGTCATCAACCAGATGTATAATAAACTTAGAATACTGAGAACCAGAGTCCTCAAATAAAAGAAGAATTTGAGTAGGTAAAGAATGGGTTTCCAAACTTCGACCTGAACTTTTGACCTTTTGGCCTAGTTTATATAACGGGGGATATGTTACCTGTTGCCCTACATTATATAGTGAATTCTATTGACCTGCATTTAGTGCTGAGATTTATTACTCAAGCCGCGCACACTTATGGGCATTACAAATTTTATCTCCGTATTGACTGTTATTGTATAATTGGAAATACATAAAGAAATATGTCTTTAGAATAAATGAATTTAGCATTAAAGAACCCGCACAAAGGAAATTCATTTCATTAAAATGCACAATTCTTTTTATGTGTATTGAACAAGCAAAATACTGAATTACACGGTCTTTTCTAAAAAAGATATACCATTGACTTATTTTCTGTTAACTGAAAAAAATTACATGTACAGGAAATTGTTTCTTTTTTTAAATGTGAATTGAAATTTCTTGCTAAAATAGGAATATTTCTGTTATAAAATCTACCCTCTTTGTTGGAAAAATAAAATTGACTTGTAAATGTTAATAAAGAATACTGTAAAGTGTACTGGAAATTTATATATAATTATTCTCAATCCTTGGAAAAGAGAGCTAATTATGTGCAAATTACACCTAGTATTATTCAAAAAAATTACTAATACATATAGAAAATGATCTTCCTAAATTGTAAATACTTCAATTATGCAAGGAAAATAACATTTTACTGTATATGACTATATTAATTAGTAAATAAATACATGCTTGTACGAAATTTATGTATAGGAAATTACTTTTTCGGTTATGACGCGTACATGTACTACCTACCGTATACTGTGTTAAGGTGTAAGTAGTTCTAGCTCTTGATAAAAAAAATGCATGTTTTTATTAGATTAACGGTGTTCTCCTTTCTTCATAGAATAAGTTTGTATTTTTACCTCTATTGTCTGTTCTACTGTAATCATGTTTACACAATTACTTTGAGGACGTAATTTGATTAATTTACCCTTATTGCAATGTTAAAACTGCTTTACTCACTCAATTTTTATTATATAGTCCTAATAGCATAATGACATATAATTTTGCTTTCGCTATGGAAACATTTTATGCATATGTGAAGACGGTCTAATTATAGCACTCACTTTATCGCGGATAAGCCAGCATTACTTGTTGAGGTCAATCGTAAGTAGTAGCGCGACACCTTGGCCGGCATCTTGGATTTTGACGTCACAAGACCGCCTACGTGGGGGATCGTATTTTCCACCCCTATTTTGACGACTTCTTTTCGGAGGCTTTTTTCAACCCTTGACGGAATTTTCAACCCTAATTACGGCCATTTTGTTTTACTCGCCCACGTGTAAGACGTTTTTTTTCACCACTATTTTATGGCCGCCCAGTGTGAGCTCATATTTTCTACCCCTATGGTTTCTTTTCGGTGGTCCTTTTAACCCTTGATGGAATTTTCACTCTAATTAAGGCCTTTTTGTACTTGCTTTCGTGAGAAGCGTATTTAGGTCTTGAGCTTGGTGTTGGACTTGGGTTGGTCTTGGACTTGGGGTTGGTCTTAGACTTGGGGTTGGGGCTGGATGTTGGCTTCTTTTCGGGGGCCTTTTGCAACCCTAATTAAGATCCTTTTGGTTGTATTAAGAGCAGTAAAACCCCTGGAGGTCAGGCAATTGTGCGTATTCTTTTAATTTCTATCCACAGATTGTAACCTCACGAAATTTTATTTATACATTGGGGTTGTATCCTAATAAGGGGCCCTAATGCTAACTTATAAGACAAGTGTAGAGCTTGGCCCCTATCGTAACCCCTTGGTGCAATTGTATGTGGGGTCTAACCTAATCTTATAAGACAAGTGTAGGCCTTCGCCCCCTGTTGTTACCCCTGGCTGGAAATGGTATTTATTTTGTAGGTTATGACTGGTCATTTTAAAGTTGTATTCTAATAAGAAGGTTCTTGTAAGACACGTGTAGGACTTCGCAACTTGTTTTCGGGCCTTCGCGCCCTGGCTGGAAATGGTATGGGGACCCTAACCTGATAGAACAAGTGTAGAGCTAGGCCCCTATCGTAGCCCCTTGGTGCAATTGTATGTGGGTTGTAACCTAATCTTATAAGAGAAGTGTAGGCCTTCGCCCCCTGTCGTTAGCCCTGGCTGGAAATGGTATTTATTTTGTAGGTTATGACTGGTCATTTTAAAGTTGTATTCTAATAAGAAGGTTCTTGTAAGACACGTGTAGGACTTCGCAACTTGTTTTCGGGCCTTCGCCCCCTGGCTGGAAATGGTATGGGGACCCTAACCTGATAGAACAAGTGTAGAGCTAGGCCCCTATCGTAGCCCCTTGGTGCAATTGTATGTGGGTTGTAACCTAATCTTATAAGAGAAGTGTAGGCCTTCGCCCCCTGTCGTTACCCCTGGTTGGAAATGGTATTTATTTTGTAGGTTATGACTGGTAATTTGAAGTTGTATTCTAATAAGGAGGTTCTTATAAGATACGTGTATGAACTTGTGTTGGGGATTGATCTTGCGTGGGGAATTTGAATGACAGTAAAATTTAATTATAGAAAACTTATTTTTATTGTAAATATAATTAAAAAGGCCTCAGTAAGTTATAAAAAAAAATTACTGACATTCAGATTATACTCTAATGAAACAAATTTTTTTATTAAGTTAATTAATTACATAACAGTTATTATTACAATACTGTTTTCTAAACAAATATTAAAAACTGGTTGCTTTACCTGTATTGATTGCATTGAAATATGTTTTATACCCACCCGTTCGTTAAATTGTTGTATATTGTGCACCTTAAAATTTTTAAAGAAACTTGCTACGTATAGATTAGATGCGTTTTATAACTGTAATTAAAAATCTGTACAAGTAAATAAAATAAATAAAAGGTTAAGAGCACACTTACCAGCTCTGTACTTAAAGAACGTTTTGGCGAATTGGTTTACGAGTGATGTCACTGCTTTGTGTTACCCGTCTAATCAAACTAAATCACTTTCTATGTTTTTAATTATGCATAGTTGATGTATAACTGGTTCTCTATCAGTAAAAGTAATTTTTTCAAAGCGATTTGAAAAATATTCATATTGTACATACGGACACACAAATTGTTTATTGAAACGCATTCATTAACAGTTATAAAACCTCATTAAAGGTTTGGAATGTAATAATTACGTGTGCAACATAAACTTTAAATTGACCGTGTATTTTCCCACATTATTTTTATTAGAGTTTTTAAATTGTTATTACCATGATTGTTATTAAAATTATCACATTTCTATTAATGATCATTTTGATATAAAAAGCGGTGCCTAAAATTTACCATTGCATTTTCAATTTTGGTAAAACTGGGTTCTTAAATATACAAATTATAAACAAACGCGAAAGTCCATTCCGAAAACAAGATTATTAATAAAAAAAAAAGAAAACTTAGCGTTTAAAAAATATATTTAAAGCAATACATCATTTATTTACATAAATAATGACGAAATAAATTATATGCCGTATATACGTTATTCCCACAATTCACACCAAAAGAAAATAAAATATAAATTAAAATAAGTTTACGAGGGCAAGTCGTGAGCTTGCATTAACGCCCACAGTAAATTATAGTTTAGAATACCAAAACAAACACTACCGTCGCCAAAATTTATCAAAAAAATTAATATGTTAACATAAGCTTGACAAGGGCAAGTCGTGAGCTTGCACTTACGCCCACAACAATTTATAGTTTAAACAAAACCCCTTCCGGGCGACGTAAGATCTTACGTAGCTTAGCCTGAAAAGGCCAATTTAATAAACTTATTAAATCAGTTACTTATAAGAAAGAAATAATTAAATAATTCAGCTTGCCTTTCGTTTAACAAAACTGAACACAAACCCTTTTTCGATTAAGTTACATAAATACAATTGGAAAAGCTTGCTGAGTCCCAATTTTATTTCAAGAAACAAAGAAAAATAGTAATTAAGCAATTTAACATTAGAAATAGAAATTGGCCCGAACAACCTTATCCATATTCGAGTAAAGAAAAGAATATTGTATATTTGAGCAACCAAGTAATTTAACCTAGCATGACATTTCGCGCCAACAGATTAACAGATTCAGTATTACTTCTGGTATATATAAAAAGTTACATCTGGTATACATAAAAAGTTACATCTGCTATACATAACAGTTACAGCAATGCTACTTCGCACGACCACAGAACCAGTAGTACAAAGGTAATTATTCAAAATGGAGGTTATATATTCATGGGTGTGGCATATAAATCCAACTTTAATAAAAGTTATTCAAAATTTTGACTGTTGATTGTGCGTGAAATATTAAAGAATGGTTAATGAACATATAGCAGTTCTACATGAGAGAAATGGTATTAAAATTAGCTACAGGCGGGTCTCCTACTGACACCGAACTTATACTACAGGTAAATATGTTTAACAAATACTTGCTGATATAACTAATATAAATATATTTAATTTCCTTGTAGGTAATCGTAAGCTGCTGAAGGCAATTTAGCTACAAGTCTTATTCAGAGGGGAGATGTTTGTCAAATACTTGTTAACGGAACTAAAGTAAATGTACTTCTTTTCGTTGTAGAAAACAATTTATTTATATATGCAAGAAAAAGAAAAGAGCTGAACTGTGGTTGCGAATGCTTATGCGTTTTTCAAAGCAGCCAAGCAACGAGCAAGCAGTCCCCAGTATGTGAGCCACCGCTGATCGCAGTTTATCAGCAACACAATCCAAACAATAAACCAAAGAAATACAGAACGGATACTCTTGTCACATCAATCAAGACAACCAAATGTAAACATGAACTTGGATGTAATCGTAACGGTAAAGTTATATGGACATTTCAATAAATTGAAACTTCAATATATAGAAACGTAGGTTTATGGAAATCAGAATTTAGTTGCTAAAACGAAAGTGAAGAATAAAAACGTTGTTTATTCAGTGATAAAGTGTTACGTACAAGATCGAATACGAGCGGTAGTTTAAATGTCTTAAACAATTTGTTACACTTATTTCTTTGAAGTAATGAGAAATCTTTTTGTGTATGAAACCTGAAAGAGAAGTTCTAATTACAACGAGGTTAGCAAGATATAATATGGCTTACCAAAACGTGTAGGTTTAGTGAAATATTTCTATTACATCCGCCTTAAATGGCGATTATATCACTTTTATACAATAAAGCGATATTATATAGTGAAAATTTTCCATAAAAATGATGCTTGGCGTCTGGTAAATAGAAACAACAAAATTTCCTAGAGACTTTCTACCCTTCTGCAGCAATGGCGATTTAGAAAAGACAGCCAGCGCCACAAGAACAATTTTACAACTTCATTTGTTATCACATCTAAATATTGTTAACAGATGTTTGTTTTCAAAATAAAGCATGATAAGTAAGATGCAGTTTTGTAATGGTATCACCATCTAGTGGTGATTTAGCAAAGTGACAGGTACCTATAAACTGTAAGAATGTTAAAAATAACTAGAATCTACGTTAATCTCAGAAATGGCACTATAGGCATTAATTGAAGTTAAATTTTGTAAAAACGAGTAAACCTTTAAAATACAGAAGTAGATACGAGAGAGAAATAATTTTCGTATAACGTAACCGCGTACACGTCCTAAAAGAAAATTGTATGTGAAGTAGAACTTAACCACCGTGCAGGAGTGATTTTGTATATCATTTAATCCATCATACTCATTAGTAAGATCGTAAATACAGAAATTTTAAATCATTTAGTACAGAAAATAGAAACTAGTGAGCTTAAGTCATATTACTAAATGTTTAAGTCACAGATACTTATTTAAGGTCGCTTTTAGAAACAGTAATCAGATAAAATGATGTAATCGATCCTATATCGATTTTTGCACGTTACAGACCTTATTGGCATTGTTGATGCGGAAGATGACTGCTTCAGGTATCTGGTGTGTTCTTCGTCGTTGCTGCTGCTGGTGAAAAGAGGCCCCTATCCTGTTATTCGAACGCAACCATCCACACTGTCATCCCCAATGTGCTGCTGACGTCATAATTTTGATAATAAATATGTTGTTCTAGAAAAATCGACATCTTAAAATTATTGAATGTAGAGATATTATTCATTATTGCGCAAACTTTCGTCAGCATTGTTATGTCTCTTGATTTAAGATATAAATAAACCGGAAGATACCTTAGAGGTGATTTTGTTATTGCAAATAGATATTTATTAACAAATTCGTTGCATGTTACGAGTTATTTTGGTAATCTTTAATAATTTACTTGTTACAATTGTTATTATGTATCGATTACTAAGTTTTAAAAAGGATAGTTTACATATTGAAGTAAATTTCGAATAACAATAATAAGAATATGCTGTTTTTATATCTGGGGGTATATACGTCAGGCCGGACGTTCTCAACTGATAAATTGTTTCTGTGCATACAAGTTCATATATTTAATATTTGCTATAATTTTTTTAAGGAATTATATTTTTGAAATTTTAATTTCTTACATCCGGTCTCGTCACACCGCTATGATTTCTCTTTATTATTTTAATTCTACAATTGAAATCTAATTACATATTTATTAGCAAATTCATTATTTTTAACTAGTAAATGCATGTTTTAATATTGATTTTTCTAATTATAATTTCCCTATACGTTGTGTGACGTTAGCATAAACATATAAATAGATATAGAGATTTCTACATCATTTATCTCATAAGGTACGGTACAGCAATGGTATCGCTTAGGTTTACCAGGCCAACTCTCCGGAGTTCGAATCTCGTGCAGAGAAAACAAATGTTTCAGGGTTTATACTTTCACTAGAAGCTACCTTCCGCGGCGGAAGTAGCTCTTCAGCAGCGGCGAATAACCCTGCAGATATCTGAAGAAGACCCTTTCAGCTACATTATTGCCCGTATGGCCCTTCCTGCATGCGTATTCCAATAACCCAAGATGACCCGCACTACTCTCATTTGGCAACAGATGGGCCATCCCCCTTGCTCATCTTAACAGGGGCGGGGACCATTGGCCTAGCTCTCGCCTCTCATGGGTCCACCAACCGCAAACTTTCGAAGGGGGTGGGACTTAACTGCTCGTTCGCTGATTAGTGTGACGTCACATTCTGTCGCAGAACTCGCATAGCTTTACTACCTACTGGGGTAATCGTAGAGGTGACCGCGATGACGGCTAATAGGCTAACTTACGCCAACATTGACCGGTAGTAAGACACCCTTAATAAGGAATGCTACGTATTCTGGGGTACGAAGTGATAACGGATCTACCTGCTATTCGGTTACTAAGGAAACTAGTGTGATTACATTGGAACTCTGTGGTTACCACGGCCGCCACAGTCAAGCTCCGCTGTTAACCACCGCGTGAACGGGGAGTTGCTAGTTGGGACGTGGAATGTTAAAGATATGTATTGGATCTATGAAATTACGAATGTACTGAATGAAATTCATCTTGATATCCTGTGTATATCCTAGACGAAGAGCAAAGGAATGGATGCTGTGGAGATAGTTGATGGCAGTCTGGCGACGTTCTGATGTTGAAACAGAAATGCAGAGCGCAAAAGGTGTTAAGTAAAGTTAAAGTGCGAAGAGGTGTGCTAAACAGTATGAATTGGTATTCCCCCCGTTAAACTGTATTATACTGAATGTGGAAGTTCGCTCATCGTCATTACTTTTTATTGTATGTTACGCTTTGAGTAAATATTTGAATGTGAAATGAACAAGCAAATAAAGAATAGTTAGATTGAAAGTGTGTAGACATCGACTTTTCGACTGCAACAATGAGTTCGCTCGATGTATCTTTAATTAAAAATACGTGCATCTCAATTTTTGGGACTATTTTGACATGAGTTGTTTTGTCGGGGGGCTCTTTTGTCGCGGGCTATTTTTCCCTTGGGCCATTTAGTCAGTGAGCTTCTGAGCTTCTTGGTCGGGCCTCTTATGCGGACGATTTTGAGATGCGTCACGATTTCTTATATGCAGAATAGATTTCTTTTAACGCATTTTTTGAAACTGGTTTCTTAATATACTATTACAGATTTATACTTGTACTTGTGTTCAATACTTGAATGAATATTCAATTAATTAACAATTTTATCAAAAAAACTTACCTACTATACGGTATTTATTTTAAAATCACGTCAATTGATTATATATTTAATGTTCAATACGATTATTTATCGCATTTTTGTATTGGAACAATCAAGTCAAATTTTATTTCTTTCTCTTAATTGTAAACCCTAAGAAATTGTGTTCGATGTTAATACTTCTCATACTTTGATGCCAGATGCTCTGTTTATTATATAGATGAAATAGTAACGGGATTTTCGCAACGACTTCTTGTTAGACACGTGTTCTTGTATTTTACGAAGAGTTAATTAAGACATATATCTAATTAGAAATTAAACGTCTGCAAAATATATACGCATATATTAATTCCATACATTTCATTAATTGAGGCACATTATGAAGTTAGACGTTTACGTTTATGGAAAAGCAAAACAGTACGGTGAATAAGTGCGAACAGCTAAATTAAATTTTCAAATAACGAAAGCAATTATTTAATTTAATTTAATGAAGGTTTAGCATAAATTAAGATACAAATTAAGAGGATATATATTATGTTAAGTAAAGCGATTAAATAGAAAAAAGTCATTTCTGTGATTCTACATAAACACAATACAGTGCGAGTGCATAGAATACCCAAGTATTCGTAACCAAAGAATTCAAAGTTTCCAAACTATAACATTGAATGGTTTCGATAGATCATTAATTTTCTTTCAACCAAGACGCATCCAACGGTAGGTAATACAAAGTATTCAATTTACATAAATGGGTGTAGCAGTAAAATGTTCGAGCAAGTGTTACTGAAAACCTACAAGCTTTTTTACACGATAAGTATTTCAAAAGAACCGTTTTGTTCCAATAACTTTTGTAACCTTTCTTTTGATGAAAATATATTTAGAAACTTTTTACACATAAACATGGATGAAATGCCAAATAAAAAATTAGAATTGAATTTAATATTTGAGATACTTTCGATAGTGTAGTATTATTTTAATAATCGTTAATGCCGATACGGTTTACTCCACGATTTACAGCACTCGATAAAGCTTTTTAGTGACACACGATGTACATCGCTGCCCGTTTGAAAATTTTCAACGCAGCTTCAATAAAATTTACATAAAATTGTTTTTCTAATGCGTGTTTCAAGTATATACTAGATGTATATTTGGTGGCGTTCACTAAACTATTAGATATTTATTTTGTAAAAAAAATTTAATCAGTGCTTCAAAATGCGAATTTGCTTTTAATCAAATTTATATACCCTACACTAAACCAATTTAATTGAAATACCCTACCTGCAAGTCATCAATATCTATTTTTACGCATTTTTCATTTACTTACTCCACTAATGAACCATAGAAGTAATGCGAGGATAGTCCGTTAAATTGAAAGAAACAACCTTATTCAAAATGCTTTTCATCGTTATAATCCCTATTAAGATTGTGGATTTTTAAATTAATGCGAAAAGGAGCAAACAATCGATATTCGGATGTTTAGAAAGAAAATTAAAGCTAAGAGGTTAAAATAAACTCAAAACAATGTTTCAATTACTCGTAATTGTGTTACTGATGTATAATTAACTCCCATAAACACGGGTCAAGGCTTTCTATCTTGTCATAAGCTAACCAAGTTAACCACAAACTTAATTTGACTAAGATTATCTTCACGTTGGAGAATTAACATTTTATCCTACTTAATTTGCTTTGAGGCGTAATCCTCTCCTTGCATAATTAATATCGTTTTTTTAAATTATTAAATAATATCTATGTGTTAACCAGGTAGAATAACTTAAGTGTACAGCGGTATACACTGAATTGAGGTTAATCTCATTCTTCCTTATTTAAATGAAAATTAAATTTTACCTTCCAATATGCCTATATATGTAGTTTTTGGAATTTATCAAATATTTCTGAAACAACTGAACATTTCAAAAAGATACAAATACCAACATAGATTATTGATTTTAAAATTACAAAATAATTATGTTCTATACAGGTTTTTAATGTGACGCGTTTGACAGCAAAAAATTCATAAGGTGAAATTTAATTATTCGTTCAATTGTTTCAATATCTAAATAATGATTAACTTTATAGGAAAATGTACAACATATCTTTTATAGATAATTCAATTGACTTTTCAATTTCTGGATACGAAACCAAATAAACCTTAAAAATTAATTAAATAAGATTTAAAACGCGTAAACTTTATCCACGATTTTTATGAAATTTTGTTCAAGTTGGCATCTAAGTGTCTATTAAACTTCTGCCTGCCATGAATATTTAAACGTTTATCGGATATAAATCATTATGTAATGCAGCAGCACAATAGCCATTGTAATACCGAAAGTACAAAGAAAGATTTTTCTATGCTCCAGAGACTGTATGCCAGAGCCTAAGACCAGGTCATTATAAGCTTAGAATTTCACAAATTTAAGACCAGAATGTTTAAATCCAAACACGTCGAAATATTAATGATCTAAGGAACACATCCTCTTACAAGCGATATTGTCCTTCAGATAGGCAGACACTCCTTTTCTGTATCGAAGGTTCGAGGGAAGATAGTGCTGGGGAAATAGCAAGTCGGGTGAATAGGAGTTCTCCGGGGAGACTTTTGCTTTAGATGAAAACAAAATGTCAGGTTGTAGTTCTTCAAGCTGTTGGTGAACAGCATTAAGATTAGAACTGATACCATGGATGTTACAATAATGGAGCAGAAAGTAAGTCCTCTCGATGACCGGGGGCGCCAGAGCCCTGCTCACCAGGATATCGGAACTGGACAGAATTTTATATCCAAATTTTTTACCCTAGGGACCGCTGTCATCTTTATGTTAGTTTTGGACTTTCAATTCTATAGCAAAGGTAGGCCACGCTCCTTCCGGATAATCAGATCAATCTCAATTTCAATCAGATTAATTGTAATCAATCAATTTCGATCAATTCAAATAATTAAAAGTTATGGATCAAATCAATCAATCTGGATCATCAGATTAATCTCAACCTATCAATCTCGATCAAATAAAATAATTAAAAGTTGTGGATCAAATCAATCAATCTCGATCAACTCAATTAATCAATCAAATCAAATAAACAAATCGATCTCAATCAAATTAATTAATCAATCACTAAGATCAACCTCAATCATTCAATTAATAAATCAGATCAATCTCAATCAAATCAATATCAAGCACGTTATCTAGTAGTGTATTTACAGGACTAATAAATGTTTTCTGTAATAGAGGTTGATCGTGGCCCCACCTAGCGGTAAGTACGTGCAGATCCCTGTAATTGTTAGGGCGGGAAATTTGAAATAGTACTCTAATAAGGGAGCCCTCATACTAACTCATAAAACAACTGTAGGGCCCCCTGAAATTGTATTCTAATAAGGAAGAGCTTCATACTATCTCATAAGACAGGTATGAGAACTTGTGTCAGTGTTTTCGCTCCCCTTTGTCGTGACCCCTTGGCGGGAAATTTGAAGTAGTATTCTAACAGGTACTTAACGGTTTTCCCAGACTTTAACATAACGTAATTATTTTCCTGATTTCACTGCTGTGTAACCACAATAGCAATATTAAGACCATATGTATTAGTATTTCTGAAAAGACATATATACATTTATACCTGTTACAATTAATGCATGGTTTAAGCACGTGCTCAACTTAGAAGATATTGAAAAGAAAACAATGGACCCATTTTCATATTAAAAAAGATGATCAAGGTAAAGTATACCATTGATTTTAAACGTGTTGTTACGTTCAATATAATAATAATAATAATAATAATAATAATAATACCTAGGGGTTGGACTACCTACTAGGCGCGTCCCCAGGTGGCGGATAGGGGGAATGACCTTGCAAATGATCATAAGTGATGCAAGGCCAACACCGAAATATGAGCTCGTGACGTTAAACCGTCACTGTTAGTTCTCGAGAATAAGGTGGTCCACGTGGGGCCTCGTATCTAACGAGAACAGGGATGGCAACCCTGCGTCCCTCTAGCTGGAAGTACACTTTTCTTATACTAGTCTTGAGTGACTTCCCTTACTTTAACCCTTTCCTGTGGGAGCACCCTCGCTCCAACTCTTATTCTCTTCAAGCTCCCAGCGAAAGCTGAGAGACCCCTTCCTTTTCTCTCTACTCTTCCCAGGACATGCGTCGTCAAAAGCGTATACGGGTCTGGCGAGCCCGGGATGTCCTAGCTGGGGTCGGCTGAGCGCTAGCCGTCTCCTAATACCGCAACTGCAAACTGTACTTCAGAGACTCTAGCAGGGCGTGGCTAGGGAACGTCGTACAGGTAGTAGTCGGTGGTCTTGGCTTCACCGCCCGGACTGCGAGGAAGGTAACCTCTATAAAAAAAACCCCAATCCCAAGGTCGTTTGGCAGTGTTAGGTGCTGAAGGGATTGCGCGAGGGGATGCCTGAGCGTGGCCAGGGGGAAGCCTGGTCATTAGCGTTGAAACCCCTGTGGGGAAGAGGCGCCCCCCACAGTATAAATGCCTTCTAGTAGTATCCCGGCTCTGCTGCTTGTGACTTTTATTACCGAGGTTCTGGTGGGAACAATATGAGTGTTTCTCTAAATAACAAAGTGAGTGCCACCTCGTTAAACGTGGAAGTGACTGAGGGTCCACTTAATAAACCCTCGTCTTCAAAAAACTTGGAGAAGGAGGTTCAACCCCGGTTCCTTGTTTTGAAACGGAAAGATGGGTTTAATTTTGACAAAATCAGCCCGTTTCTTATTCATAAAGTATTGTACGGTCTTTTTGGCAATTTGAAAATGATTAGGAAAACTAAAGAAGGTCTATTAATTGAAACTGTTTCAAGCGCACAGAGTAAAAGGATACAAAGTGTTACAAGGTTCGATGCTTTTGAAATTGAAGTGATCCCGCACAGAACTGTGAACACATCTAGAGGCGTAGTTTTTTGCCGTGACTTACTGAACTGTACTGTGGAGGACATATGCAGCGAATTAGGTAACCAAGGCGTCTTAGAGGTTCGGCGACTAAAATCTAAAAGGAATGGAGAATTACAAGATTCTCCGAGTCATATTTTTACCTTCAACACTCCTACGCTTCCAAAGACAATAAAAATTGCTTTTTATTCTTTAAATGTTCGTCTTTATGTACCCCCACCTTTAAAATGTTTTAAATGCCACAAGTTTGGTCATATATCGTCTAAGTGCACAGTAGAACTAGAATTGTGTACATGTGGAAAACCTTTACACGTCGGAAGCTTTTGTGAGGAACCCATTTCATGTATAAACTGTGGCGGAGCTCACTCTGCAACAGCCCCAATATGTCCTGTTCTTAAACAAGAGAAAGCTATACAAGAAATGCGAGTAAAAGAAAGAATTACATACATTGAAGCTAAAAAGAAAATTGTAGTCTCCACTCCCAATACGGGGGTAAGTTATGCAAGTGCAACTGCTTCATCGACAGTTACCGAATCCAAGATTGACATCCGCTCTTTAGCAAAGGAATTGTTACCACTCCTTGTTGGAGCAATCAAACCGTTATTAGGGAAGTCAACCGAAACAAACGTATTTGTGGAACCCGGACCTCCTCATGGCCCTCCTCTCACATCTCCAACTATAGAGAAAGAAAGCGAGATTTTAATGACAGTCGCTCTGCATCCGAAGATGGCTCTTTCATATCCGAATCCAGTCAGTCTACAACTCTGCCCAAAAAAAGGGGCAAAGGTTGGCCAAAGGGAAAACCAAGGAAGGTAACCCCGGCCGTCGTTGACGACGAAGGATATTACTAACTCCTGTGATATTTTGCTATATAGCATTTATTAAATCTGTGATATATTTAAACCTATGATCTTATCTGTGATATTGTATTATTTTATTTGTGTAGTATATTTTATTCAATATTTATTTATATATTTACACATTTTCAATTAGATATTAAGAGTCGTATCTAATCTATTTTAAAAATGGCTACATATAACAAATTCGAAAACATTATACAATGGAATTGTAATGGTTTACAGAAACATTACTGTGAATTGAAAATGTTAATTACAAAATATAATCCATTTATCATATGTATCCAAGAAAGTCATTTAAAAAACAATGACTCATTCCATTTTAGAGGGTATAAAACCCTGCATAAAAACTATTTTTCCCCACTAAGAGCATGTGGAGGTGTTGTCATATTTTTGAGAGATAATGTGGTATATAAAAGCATAAAACTCAACACAAAACACCAAATTATTGCTGTGCAAATGATACACCCCGTACAAGCAACAATATGCAACGTTTATTTTCCAAACCTAAACTGGAACTATGATGGCTTAGTGCAAACAATTAACCAGCTACCGCCACCATTCATGCTACTGGGTGATTTCAATGCTCACTCTCATATGTAGGAAAGCGATTCAACCGATGCTCGTGGTCGAGTAATAGAAGAGTTCGTAGACCATAACAACTTACTAATATTGAACACAGGAGATCCTACGCATTTAAACTCCAAATCTAACAGTTTTAATGCCATTGACCTATCAATAACAACTCCAAGTTTAGCTTTAAACATGGACTGGATACCACTAAATGAATACTATAATAGTGACCACTGTCCAATAATTATACAAACAAATAAACAGCAAATCGTAAAAAACGTCTCAAAAAGGTGGTTACATAAAAAAGCAAACTGGAATGATTTCAGAAGAAGACTAAATGATAACACGTACAACACAGGTAACATTGAACACAAAATAGAAGCACTAACAGAATCGGTTTTGAACACCGCGAGAGAAACTATACCGCAAACAACTGGCAATACAAAATTAAAAGAGTACCTTGGTGGAATGAAGAGGTTAAAAAGTTAACTAACGAAAAAAGAAAAGCTTTTAATATCTTTAGGAAAAGCCCTACAACACCGAACTTAATAACCTACAAGAAGGCTAGAGCTGTAATGAGAAAATCCATTCTCATACATAAACGGAAATCATGGGAGGAATACATTTCATATATAAATATGAAAACACACCCATCTGAGGTGTGGCAGAAAGCCAAAAACATAATAGGCAACAGAACACAACACGAACCGGAACTATTAGTGGTGAATGATAAACAAATTAATACAGTTACCGACAGAGTGGAAGTATTTGCTAATCATTTCCACAAAATACATAAAGGTAAATTCTGGAACAAAAATTTGCTAACTACCACAACATTTAAAGAGCAACATGAAGCAGTGTACAACCAACCGTTTACTTTAAAAGAATTATCCTATGCTTTGAAAGTTAAAGATGATAAAGCTCCCGGACCTGACGATATCACTTACTCAATGTTAAAAAACTTACCAGAAACCAAAAAGAATATCTTTTGCAGGTTTACAACGAATTATTTCAAGACGGTGTATATCCCGAAGTCTGGAAGAAAGTTTACGTAATTCCAATACCAAAGCCCGGAAAAGATACAACAAATCCTGCCAACTACAGACCTATATCACTTACAAGTTCCATGAGTAAGATCTTAGAGAAAATGGTAAACGACCGATTAATACGGTTCTTAGAGCACAATAAGCTGATATCGCCCAAGCAAATGGGATTTCGGAAAAACCATTCCACCATGGACCAACTGGTTCAATTGGAAAACATAGTTTTGAACAGCTTTCTAAGAAGACAACACACTGTCGCGGTATCGTTTGACATTGAAAAAGCGTTTGACACGATGTGGAGACACAATATAATTAACAAACTACAAGAATGGAATTGTGACGGGAATCTACCAAAATTTCTAAAGAACTTTTTATCCAATAGAATATTCATGGTTAAAATAGGAAAAGTGCTATCCTCATCTCGCGTAATAGAAAATGGGATCCCACAGGGATCGGTTCTAAGTACAACACTGTTTCTAATTGGAATTAATAACATCATCGAATCTATCCCATCTCAAATTTACAGCGGGCTATATGTAGACGACCTGCTGATATACAAGGATGGGGATCAAATGTCAGATATTGTACAGGAGCTACAGAATACCATCGACATAGTAGCAAATATAGCGAATCAAAACGGAATTACCTTCTCCCTAAATAAAACAGCAACAATACGCTTCTGCAGACTGAGAAGAGAGCACGACAATGAACCCAGTCTACATATATACGAGAAACGCATACAAAATGTTAACACGTTGAACATACTGGGAGTTCTCTTTGATGCTAAGATGTATTTTAAAGATCATGTTCAAAATCTTGTAAATAAATGTAAAAAACGGCTAAATATTGTTAGATGTATATCAAACCTTAGCTGGGGTGCACGCAGAGACACTATAGTTAGGCTATACAAAGCTTTTATTCTGCCTATTATTGACTATGGTTCTATAATTTATTCCTCTGCTAGACCTTCAACATTAAAACCACTGCATCAGATACATGCGCTGGGAATACGTCTAGCAATAGGGGCATTTAGGACTAGCCCACACACGTCATTATTTGCTGAAGCTGGAGTAATGCCATTAGAAGTAAGACAAAAGTATTTATTATTAAACTACATGGCCAAACTATTACACCTTTCGGACCACCCTAATCTTTCAACATTAGAGTCTTACCAATTATTAAACCCTTATGAAAGTAACAGATCCATAGGCAGACCTGCTCTAATACGTGCCGTCGAATTAACAGTCAAAATGCAGCTGGATACATTTGAGATATTCAAATATAATATAACAGACCTACTAACATGTCTATCGGATAAAACAAGCGTAAAACTGGATCTAACATTAACCAAAAAGAAGGGAGCATCTAACGACATGTATCAACAGTATTTTCGAGAAACGCTGAATAATTACAACAACCATCTTGTAGTATACACCGACGGATCCAGGACTAGAAATGGATCAGGAAGCGCCATATACGTCCAAAATGAAACACATAACTGGGCCTTAAAACCTTATGCAACAACGTACACGACTGAAATGTACGCCATATGGCACGCAGTCCTATTTTGCGCACATAACACAAGAAAACAATTTGTAATATGCACAGACAATCTATACGGATTACAAAACATATTTTATGGTGTACAGAATGACTCATTAACTAATATGATTAGATCACAAATTTACCATATGGACTCATCAGTTATACTAACCATGATGTGGATACCTAGTCACACAGATATCCCTGGGAATGCCAATGCTGATACCAGTGCAAGAGATGCCACTAAAATGGATAACGCAGACGTCTGTCATGTGACTCTTAAAGACATCAAATTATACATAAAACAAAAAACAAAACAGTACTGGGAAAACCAATGAAAAACACAAAACACAACCGTTTACAAAAAATTAAAAAAGATATTACACCATGGAAAAGCAACCCAACATTAACAAGACGGGAAGAAACTGTACTTACCAGATTACGTATCGGACACACAAACCTAACTCACCTGCACCTTCTGGGTAAATGTAGAGAAGCGCTGTGTAAATGCTGCAACGTAAGAATAAATATTAACCACATATTAATCGAATGCCCACAATATAAAGTTTTCCGAACAAACCTCAACATGGCAAGTAGCATCGAAGAAATCTTTAAAGATAGTCCTGAGGCCATTGGAAAATTAATAGGGTTTTTAAAGCATACAAACATAATAAATAAATTATAAAACATAATATAAGCATAATAACGGCATATGACCACAGCAGTCTTGCCAAACAACAACAAAAAAAAAAATAATAATAATAATAAAACGCAATTAATGGAGGACTACATAAACAGATAATTACCTTGTTGTTGTTATACAAAAAGTGAATGTATGATTTTGTAGCTGGACGTAAGCAATAATATATCCCATACATATTTTACGTACAAGTATCATCTTGAAAATATTCATTACGTAACATAACAGGGCTCTGTAAAACAAGTAAGAAAAACAGAGGAGGTGTCTCATCTAAGGGATATTTTAAAACTAATGGAAGATTCATGCATTGTAGTTGATAAAATTTTTGAAATGCCCCTGTATTATTTGTTGTTGTGAGATTTGAGATTCTACAGCTTCTCGTATAAAAATAACTGAGCATTAGCTATCGCAAGTCAAATTAGTTAAAAAAAAAATCACTAACTTAGAATACTTGTCTATTAAACTCTTCGTGTAAACCGTCCGCAGAGAAAACCCATTATATATCTTCAGTTCAAAAATAAAAATTACTGATAACGTAAGTGTTGTATTTTTGGCGAAATAAGCTTCAACTTACAGATGCTGATTTCAGATGTGGTTTTGGTGATTCATACAAAGCAGGTAAGATCAAATTACTTCAAGCGCTTGATCATTTTCAATAATACATTTGTCAGTTTTTATTTACCATGATTATATGATTATCTGACTATATGATTATATGATTATATGATTATATGATTATATGATTATACGATTATACGATTATACGATTATAGATTATACGATTATACGATTATACGATTATACGATTATACGATTATACGATTATACGATTATACGATTATACGATTATACGATTATACGATTATACGATTATACGATTATACGATTATACGATTATACGATTATACGATTATACGATTATACGATTATACGATTATACGATTATACGATTATACGATTATACGATTATACGATTATACGATTATACGATTATACGATTATACGATTATACGATTATACGATTATACGATTATACGATTATACGATTATACGATTATACGATTATACGATTATACGATTATACGATTATACGATTATACGATTATACGATTATACGATTATACGATTATACGATTATACGATTATACGATTATACGATTATACGATTATACGATTATACGATTATACGATTATACGATTATACGATTATACGATTATACGATTATACGATTATACGATTATACGATTATACGATTATACGATTATACGATTATACGATTATACGATTATACGATTATACGATTATACGATTATACGATTATACGATTATACGATTATACGATTATACGATTATACGATTATACGATTATACGATTATACGATTATACGATTATACGATTATACGATTATACGATTATACGATTATACGATTATACGATTATACGATTATACGATTATACGATTATACGATTATACGATTATACGATTATACGATTATACGATTATACGATTATACGATTATACGATTATACGATTATACGATTATACGATTATACGATTATACGATTATACGATTATACGATTATACGATTATACGATTATACGATTATACGATTATACGATTATACGATTATACGATTATACGATTATACGATTATACGATTATACGATTATACGATTATACGATTATACGATTATACGATTATACGATTATACGATTATACGATTATACGATTATACGATTATACGATTATACGATTATACGATTATACGATTATACGATTATACGATTATACGATTATACGATTATACGATTATACGATTATACGATTATACGATTATACGATTATACGATTATACGATTATACGATTATACGATTATACGATTATACGATTATACGATTATACGATTATACGATTATACGATTATACGATTATACGATTATACGATTATACGATTATACGATTATACGATTAGCCAACACGTATTATTTGCTGAAGCTGGAGTAATGCCATTAGAAGTAAGACAAAAGTATTTATTATTAAACTACATGGCCAAACTATTACACCTTTCGGACCACCCTAATCTTTCAACATTAGAGTCTTACCAATTATTAAACCCTTATGAAAGTAACAGATCCATAGGCAGACCTGCTCTAATACGTGCCGTCGAATTAACAGTCAAAATGCAGCTGGATACATTTGAGATATTCAAATATAATATAACAGACCTACTAACATGTCTATCGGATAAAACAAGCGTAAAACTGGATCTAACATTAACCAAAAAGAAGGAGCATCTAACGACATGTATCAACAGTATTTTCGAGAAACGCTAAATAATTACAACAACCATCTTGTAGTATACACCGACGGATCCAGGACTAGAAATGGATCAGGAAGCGCCATATACGTCCAAAATGAAACACATAACTGGGCCTTAAAACCTTATGCAACAACGTACACGACTGAAATGTACGCCATATGGCACGCAGTCCTATTTTGCGCACATAACACAAGAAAACAATTTGTAATATGCACAGACAATCTATACGGATTACAAAACATATTTTATGGTGTACAGAATGACTCATTAACTAATATGATTAGATCACAAATTTACCATATGGACTCATCAGTTATACTAACCATGATGTGGATACCTAGTCACAGATATCCTGGGAATGCCAATGCTGATACCAGTGCAAGAGATGCCACTAAAATGGATAACGCAGACGTCTGTCATGTGACTCTTAAAGACATCAAATTATACATAAAACAAAAAACAAAACAGTACTGGGAAAACCAATGAAAAACACAAAACACAACCGTTTACAAAAAATTAAAAAAGATATTACACCATGGAAAAGCAACCCAACATTAACAAGACGGGAAGAAACTGTACTTACCAGATTACGTATCGGACACACAAACCTAACTCACCTGCACCTTCTGGGTAAATGTAGAGAAGCGCTGTGTAAATGCTGCAACGTAAGAATAAATATTAACCACATATTAATCGAATGCCCACAATATAAAGTTTTCCGAACAAACCTCAACATGGCAAGTAGCATCGAAGAAATCTTTAAAGATAGTCCTGAGGCCATTGGAAAATTAATAGGGTTTTAAAGCATACAAACATAATAAATAAATTATAAAACATAATATAAGCATAATAACGGCATATGACCACAGCAGTCTTGCCAAACAACAACAATAAAAATAATAATAATAATAATAAAACGCAATTAATGGAGGACTTACATAAACAGATAATTACCTTGTTGTTGTTATACAAAAAGTGAATGTATGATTTTGTAGCTGGACGTAACATAATATATCCATACATATTTTACGTACAAGTATCATCTTGAAAATATTCATTACGTAACATAACAGGGCTCTGTAAAACAAGTAAGAAATACAGAGGAGGTGTCTCATCTAAGGGATATTTTAAAACTAATGGAAGATTCATGCATTGTAGTTGATAAAATTTTGAAATGCCCTGTATTATTTTGTTGTGAGATTTGAGATTCTACAGCTTTCGTATAAAAATAACTGAGCATTAGCTATCGCAAGTCAAATTAGTTAAAAAAAATCACTAACTTAGAATACTTGTCTATTAAACTCTTCGTTAAACCGTCCGCAGAGAAAACCCATTATATATCTTCAGTTCAAAAATAAAAATTACTGATAACGTAAGTGTTGTATTTTTGCGAAATAAGCTTCAACTTACAGATGCTGATTTCAGATGTGGTTTTGGTGATTCATACAAAGCAGGTAAGATCAAATTATAAGCGATTGATCATTTTCAATAATACATTTGTCAGTTTTATTTACCATGATTATATGATTATCTGACTATATGATTATATGATTATATGATTATATGATTATATGATTATATGATTATAGATTATATGATTATATGATTATACGATTATATGATTATAGATTATACGATTATATGATTATATGATTATATGATTATATGATTATAGATTATAGATTATACGATTATACGATTATACGATTATACGATTATACGATTATACGATTATACGATTATACGATTATACGATTATACGATTATACGATTATACGATTATACGATTATACGATTATACGATTATACGATTATACGATTATACGATTATACGATTATACGATTATACGATTATACGATTATACGATTATACGATTATACGATTATACGATTATACGATTATACGATTATACGATTATACGATTATACGATTATACGATTATACGATTATACGATTATACGATTATACGATTATACGATTATACGATTATACGATTATACGATTATACGATTATACGATTATACGATTATACGATTATACGATTATACGATTATACGATTATACGATTATACGATTATACGATTATACGATTATACGATTATACGATTATACGATTATACGATTATACGATTATCGATTATACGATTATACGATTATAGATTATACGATTATACGATTAACGATTATACGATTATACGATTATACGATTATACGATTATTACGATTATACGATTATACGATTATACGATTATACGATTATACGATTATACGATTATACGATTATACGATTATACGATTATACGATTATACGATTATACGATTATAGATTATACGATTATAGATTATCGATTATACGATTATACGATTATACGATTATACGATTATACGATTATACGATTTATTAGATTATACGATTATATTCGATTATAGATTATAGATTTACGATTATACGATTATACGATTATACGATTATAGATTATAGATTATAGATTATAGATTATACGATTTAGATTATAGATTATAGATTATAGATTATAGATTATAGATTATGATTATACGATTATGATTATACGATTATACGATTATACGATTATACGATTTAGATTATAGATTTAGATTATACGATTATACGATTATACGATTATAGATTATAGATTATAGATTATAGATTATAGATTATAGATTATACGATTATACGATTATAGATTATACGATTATAGATTATAGATTATACGATTATACGATTATATGATTATAGATTATAGATTATAGATTATAGATTATACGATTATACGATTATACGATTATACGATTATAGATTATACGATTATAGATTATACGATTATACGATTATAGATTATAGATTATAGATTATAGATTATAGATTATAGATTTACGATTATAGATTATAGATTATACGATTATACGATTATACGATTATACGATTATAGATTATGATTATACGATTATACGATTATACGATTATACGATTATACGATTATACGATTATACGATTATACGATTATAGATTATAGATTATACGATTATACGATTATACGATTATAGATTATACGATTATACGTATTATAGATTATAGATTATACGATTATAGATTATACGATTATGATTATAGATTATAGATTATGATTATAGATTATAGATTATAGATTATAGATTATAGATTATAGATTATAGATTATAGATTATAGATTATAGATTATAGATTATAGATTATAGATTATAGATTATAGATTATAGATTATAGATTATAGATTATAGATTATAGATTATAGATTTGTTATGATTATAGATTTAGATTATGATTATGATTTAGATTATAGATTTATGATTATAGATTATGATTATGATTATAGATTATGATTATAGATTATAGATTTATGATTTATAGATTATGATTATGATTATGATTATAGATTATAGATTATATGATTATAGATTATTATGATTATAGATTATAGATTATATGATTATGATTATAGATTATATGATTATAGATTTATGATTTAGATTATGATTATATGATTATATTGATTATGATTATATGATTATAGATTATGATTATGATTATAGATTATAGATTATAGATTATATGATTATAGATTATATGATTATATGATTATAGATTATACGATTATAGATTATAGATTATAGATTATAGATTATAGATTATAGATTATATGATTATATGATTATAGATTATATGATTATAGATTATATGATTATATGATTATACGATTATACGATTATAGATTATACGATTATATGATTATATGATTATATGATTATAGATTATAGATTATATGATTATAGATTATATGATTATAGATTATATGATTATATGATTATAGATTATATGATTATAGATTATAGATTATATGATTATAGATTATAGATTATATGATTATAGATTATATGATTATAGATTATAGATTATAGATTATATGATTATATGATTATAGATTATATGATTATATGATTATAGATTATATGATTATATGATTATATGATTATAGATTATATGATTATATGATTATAGATTATAGATTATAGATTATAGATTATAGATTATATGATTATAGATTATAGATTATATGATTATACGATTATATGATTATAGATTATAGATTATACGATTATAGATTATAGATTATACGATTATAGATTATAGATTATAGATTATAGTATTATAGATTATAGATTATAGATTATAGATTATAGATTATATGATTATATGATTATAGATTATAGATTATAGATTATACGATTATAGATTATAGATTATATGATTATAGATTATAGATTATAGATTATAGATTATAGATTATATGATTATACGATTATACGATTATAGATTATAGATTATAGATTATATGATTATAGATTATAGATTATACGATTATATCGATTATACGATTATACGATTATACGATTATACGATTATACGATTATACGATTATACGATTATACGATTATACGATTATACGATTATACGATTATATCGATTATACGATTATACGATTATACGATTATACGATTATACGATTATACTGATTATACGATTATATGATTATACGATTATACGATTATAGATTATATGATTATATGATTATAGATTATAGTATTATATGATTATATGATTATAGATTATATGATTATAGATTATAGATTTATGATTATAGATTATATGATTATAGATTATGATTATATGATTATATGATTATAGATTATAGATTATATGATTATAGATTATATAGATTATACGATTATAGATAGATTATAGATTATAGATTATAGATTATACGATTATATTATAGATTATAGATTATATGATTATAATTATATGATTATATGATTATATGATTATATGATTATAGATTATAGATTATGATTATATGATTATATGATATTATGATTATATGATTTATTTTTTTTTTTTTTTTTTTTTTTTTTTTTTTTTTTTTTTTTTTATTTTTTTTTTTTTTTTTTTTTTTTTTTTTTTTTTTTTTTTTTTTTTTTTTTTTTTTAGATTATAGATTATAGATTATAGATTATATGATTATATGATTATATGATTATATGATTATATGATTATAGATTATATGATTATATGATTATATGATTATATGATTATATGATTATATGATTATATGATTATATGATTATATGATTATATGATTATATGATTATAGATTATAGATTTAGATTATGATTATATGATTATATGATTATATGATTATATGATTATATGATTATAGATTATAGATTATATGATTATAGATTATATGATTATATGATTATATGATTATATGATTATATGATTATATGATTATATGATTATATGATTATATGATTATATGATTATATGATTATATGATTATATGATTATATGATTATATGATTATATGATTATATGATTATATGATTATATGATTATATGATTATATGATTATATGATTATATGATTATATGATTATATGATTATATGATTATATGATTATATGATTATATGATTATATGATTATATGATTATATGATTATGATTATATGATTATATGATTATATGATTATATGATTATATGATTATAGATTATAGATTATATTATATTATATTATAGATTATATGATTATAGATTATAGATTATAGTATTTATTAGATTATAGATTATATATATTATGATTATAGATTATAGATTATAGATTATATGATTATAGATTAGATTAGATTATAGATTATAGATTATATGATTATAGATTATAGATTATGATATGATTATAGATTATAGATTATATGATTATAGATTATAGATTATAGATTATAGATTATATGATTAGATTATAGATTATTAGATTATAGATTATAGATTATGATTATAGATTATAGATTATATGATTATAGATTATGATTATAGATTATAGATTATATGATTATATGATTATAGATTATATGATTATAGATTATAGATTATGATTATATGATTATGATTTAGATTATAGATTATAGATTATAGATTATAGATTATAGATTATAGATTATAGATTATAGATTTAGATTTATGATTATAGATTATAGATTATAGATTTATGATTATAGATTTATGATTTATGATTATAGATTTATGATTATAGATTATAGATTATAGATTATAGATTTATGATTATATGATTATAGATTATATGATTTATGATTTAGATTATATGATTATATGATTATATGATTATATGATTATATGATTATATGATTATATGATTATATGATTATATGATTATATGATTATATGATTATATGATTATATGATTATATGATTATAGATTATATGATTATATGATTTATGATTATATGATTTATGATTATATGATTATATGATTATATGATTTATGATTATATGATTATATGATTATATGATTATATGATTATATGATTATATGATTATATGATTATATGATTATATGATTTATGATTATATGATTATATGATTATATGATTTATGATTATATGATTATATGATTATATGATTATATGATTTATGATTATATGATTATATGATTATATGATTATATGATTATATGATTATATGATTATATGATTATATGATTATATGATTATATGATTATATGATTATATGATTATATGATTATATGATTATATGATTATATGATTATATGATTATATGATTATATGATTATATGATTATATGATTATATGATTATATGATTATATGATTATATGATTATATGATTATATGATTATATGATTATGATTATATGATTTATGATATATGATTATATGATTATATGATTATATGATTATATGATATATGATTATATGATTATATGATTATATGATTATAGATTATATGATTATATGATTATAGATATAGATTATAGATTATAGATTATAGATTATAGATTATATGATTATAGATTATATGATTATGATTATAGATTATATGATTATATGATTATATGATTATATGATTATATGATTATAGATTATGATTATATGATTATAGATTATGATTATAGATTATATGATTATGATTATAGATTATAGATTATAGATTATATGATTATGATTATATGATATAGATTATATGATTATATGATTATGATTATATGATTATGATTATATGATTATATGATTATGATTATATGATTATAGATTATATGATTATGATTTATGATTTATGATTATATGATTATATGATTATATGATTATATGATTATTATATGATTATATGATTATATGATTTATGATTATATGATTATATGATTATATGATTATATGATTATATGATTATATGATTATATGATTATATGATTATATGATTATATGATTATATGATTATATGATTTATGATTATATGATTATATGATTATATGATTTATGATTATATGATTATATGATTATATGATATATGTATTATTATATGATTATATGATTATATGATTATATGATTATATGATTATATGATTATATGATTATATGATTATATGATTATATGATTATATGATTATATGATTATATGATTATATGATTATATGATTATATGATTATATGATTATATGATTATATGATTATATGATTATATGATTATATGATTATATGATTATATGATTATATGATTATATGATTATATGATTATATGATTATATGATTATATGATTATATGATTATATGATTATATGATTATATGATTATATGATTATATGATTATATGATTATAGATTATATGATTATATGATTATATGATTATATGATTATATGATTATATGATTATATGATTATATGATTATATGATTATATGATTATATGATTATATGATTTATGATTATATGATTATATGATTATAGATTATATGATTATATGATTATATGATTATATGATTATATGATTATATGATTATATGATTATATGATTATATATATGATTATATGATTATATGATTATATGATTATATGATTATATGATTATATGATTATATGATTATATGATTATATGATTTATGATTATATGATTATATGATTATATGATTATATGATTATATGATTATATGATTATATGATTATATGATTATATGATTATATGATTATATGATTATATGATTATATGATTATATGATTATATGATTATATGATTATATGATTATATGATTATATGATTATATGATTATATGATTATATGATTATATGATTATATGATTATATGATTATATGATTATATGATTATATGATTATATGATTATATGATTATATGATTATATGATTATATGATTATATGATTATATGATTATATGATTATATGATTATATGATTATATGATTATATGATTATATGATTATATGATTATATGATTATATGATTATATGATTATATGATTATATGATTATATGATTATATGATTATATGATTATATGATTATATGATTATATGATTATATGATTATATGATTATATGATTATATGATTATATGATTATATGATTATATGATTATATGATTATATGATTATATGATTATATGATTATATGATTATATGATTATATGATTATATGATTATATGATTATATGATTATATGATTATATGATTATATGATTATATGATTATATGATTATATGATTATATGATTATATGATTATATGATTATATGATTATATGATTATATGATTATATGATTATATGATTATATGATTATATGATTATATGATTATATGATTATATGATTATATGATTATATGATTATATGATTATATGATTATATGATTATATGATTATATGATTATATGATTATATGATTATATGATTATATGATTATATGATTATATGATTATATGATTATATGATTATATGATTATATGATTATATGATTATATGATTATATGATTATATGATTATATGATTATATGATTATATGATTATATGATTTATGATTATATGATTATATGATTATATGATTATATGATTATATGATTATATGATTATATGATTATAGATTATATGATTATATGATTATATGATTATATGATTATAGATTATATGATTATATGATTATATGATTATGATTATGATTATATGATTTATGATTATATGATTATATGATTATATGATTATATGATTATATGATTATATGATTATATGATTATATGATTATGATTATAGATTATATGATTATATGATTATATGATTATAGATTATATGATTATAGATTATACGATTATATGATTATATGATTATATGATTATATGATTATATGATTATATGATTATATGATTATATGATTATATGATTATATGATTATATGATTATATGATTATATGATTATATGATTATACGATTTATTATGATTATATGATTATATGATTATAGATTATAGATTATATGATTATATGATTATATGATTATATGATTATATGATTATATGATTATATGATTATATGATTATATGATTATATGATTATATGATTATATGATTATATGATTATATGATTATATGATTATATGATTATATGATTATATGATTATATGATTATATGATTATATGATTATATGATTATATGATTATAGATTATATGATTATATGATTATATGATTATATGATTATATGATTATATGATTATATGATTATATGATTATATGATTATATGATTATATGATTATATGATTATATGATTATATGATTATATGATTATATGATTATATGATTATATGATTATATGATTATATGATTATATGATTATATGATTATATGATTATATGATTATATGATTATATGATTATATGATTATATGATTATATGATTATATGATTATATGATTATATGATTATATGATTATATGATTATATGATTATATGATTATATGATTATATGATTATATGATTATATGATTATATGATTATATGATTATATGATTATATGATTATATGATTATATGATTATAAAAGTGTCCACGGGATGTAATGCAATGACGTATTGTGTCGGTCAAATACTGCTCAATGTAATTATTTACAATCTAGACAATCTAAAGAAATAATAGTAAGATGTATACTTAAATCATTAATCTCCAAAGGAGGAGGTGGAAAGCAATTGTCGTGATATAATGTGGTACAATAACAAAGTGATTGGGTTTGTTTCCTGGAATAATCCAAATTAATTAAAAAGTTGGTTAAGGAAATTATTAGGATCAATGTCGGCAGGAACCACTCGCAGTAAAACCTAGTATAATAAATCTGGTACCATAATCATTTGATTTAGTTGTTAAACCGACCATTACTACAGATACGACTATATAGATATCCAGCAGTGATATCCATAGATAAAGTTGCCAGGCGTATTTACCAGCAAATGGCAATAGATAAACTCCGTAAACAAATGATTCATCATCATAATGATGCTACGAAACAAGGTGATGATCTATGTTATGAAAATTTTATTTCTTTCTTTGGAGAGGTGAGTAAGAATAGAGTTTCTTTCCCAACTGGTGCAGATGACAAGTGTATATTTCCCTATAACGAACAGTATTGAATTGTAAGTTTTGTCTACAGTTGCAGATTTCTTCGCAAAGTTAGTGATATAAAGCTTATTGGCTTTGGTTGGCTTTACATACCGTTTTAGGTTTGAAACTTAGTTGTTATGATATGTACCGAGTTTGTTACTAATATTCTGAAGAAGTCTAAAATGCATAAAACGAGAAAGGACAAATTAAAGGTTTCTCTTTACCTTCATTTTGGTTTGTTTAGCTTGTTCTTTCAAAACAATATAATGTAATTAAAACAAGAACAAATTCAGTATTAACCATAAATCTTTCTTAGAAATTCCTTTTTATCACTATAACCGGAAATTTTCAGATTAGAATAAACAAAGGATTCAGCCCAATATTTCCTGTTTAAAATTGTATAAATGAAAGCTTTGTATACGTCGGGAACTCTCTACCTTCAGTAAAATTTTAGTGACTGATAAACTTCATGAGAATAAAGTGAAATGTTTAAAAGCATTTCAATGTTAGGACTTTGCAATTTATCTCCAAAATTTTGTTCAAATACTATTTATACATGCTAAATGACTTATATAAGAAATATTTAATCGGCGCTTGTTCTGAAATATATGAATTAGAAATGCGATCACCTGGACAGCATGTGAACATTATTACACCTTTCTGACATCACAAGGGAGTACTTAAACTTAACATCCGCAAGTTACCCAACGCTCAATTCAGTTTTATTACTATTAGTGTTACTACATGCACATATTTAAGATTAAATTTACCAGGTAATAAGTGTAACGTAACCAATGGCAAATAAATTTACTGTACTTCGGGTTTTACTTTTCAGATCTTAGATTTCCGTAAACATTATCCTAATTGTAAAACACGCAAACATTGTTTGTTTTGGTATAACCAAAGCATTAAAGTAATAATGTTTTCTACCCTTCTCAAAATATAAATATGAAAATGTAGATTAGCCCTTGATGAGCAGCCGAAGTGATAGACTTTTATAGGCTGACATAATGAGAAAACTCATTCAACTTAAATGAAATTTGCCACTCAATAAAGATAAATTGTAAATTAAAGTTAGAGAAGAGAATTTGCTTATAGTTTAGTAAGGATCACTGGTACATTATTGATTCTGAAATGTCTTACAACTTTAAAAATTATTATTATAGCTTTTAATCATTAAAAACTTCAACCTATACGCTCACAGCATCACTTCCTTTCTTTTTAACTGAGGTTTTTGTTAAATGTATATTTTTAAATTTAACTGAAAATGCATAAATTACGTAGGTTTAGAGCATCTATTTTACGTAATGCTAAATCCACAAAAATCCAAGTACTGGGGTTATTCTGTAAGTTTGGAAATAACGATTTTGCCTAGAATCCTTCATGCCATGGTAATCGGATCGTTTACTGACTAATAAATTTTAGTATTCGTTTATTTAAATCAAGGCTTTTGTTGTATTAAATTAAATTATAAAATGAAATACATATAAAATTAGAGAATGAAACGCATTATTATTTATTTTGTCAACAATAGAGCTTTGTGTGAAGATTTTTTTCATTTATATTTTTCATTCAACAAAAGCAGAACGAAACAAACATAAAAAGGATCTCTCTTTAAATCGATTGATTTTGAAATCATAAAAGGGAGCTTGGTTTTCAACAGATAACTATACCCTACTTCCTACATGTATGCTTTCTGCAATGCAATTGAATGCAATTTTTTAGAGGTAAAAATCCATGAAGTAGTTAGTACTTTTTTAACTTTGGTTTTATAAAGTTGTTTTTCTACGGGAAAATCAAATAGTTACTTATCAAATAAAACACAAAGAAGGAGTTTTTCCGTATATAAAAACAGTTTACTACGTACCGCACATACAATAATTAAATGTACTGGTGTTGTGGGCCAAGATCCAGGCACGAACAGAAATGTCAGGTGCATCAACTGCTAATAAGTATTAGCACAACCCGTCACTAAAATTTTTCCCTACAGAAGGAATTTCACCATTAGTAAGAGATCTTTAACGTATTGCCACGGGACCTACAGTTTTCCTCCCTCTTCGAAAAAAAGGGTGCTTTGTTTTATCTCCGTTTTAGAAAAACGCTATATCGGCCAGATTTGAAACCGAGCCGCGCATATGAAAGGCAAGCATTCTCCATATTAAAATATGGAATTAGAAATTGGGGATGCATTGAATCACCTCATATTCGAAAAATCAATCATTTACAAGCTAAAGTATTACGAATATTAAGTGATAAAGTGGACAAAAATAAACTATTAAACGTCGCTAATACATTGACACCATTAGGTTTATAAACCATAAATATTATATTACTGATCGCTATGATAACGACAAATTTAAACAGATTGTAAATCATCATTATGAAACAAAATTTCAAAAATAAATATTTCCTAAATATTATAACAATTATGGCGAAAGAACACGAAAATGTACAATTTCTAAACTTGACAAGACTATGAGATTAAACTTATACAAAATATTGAAAATAAAAATTTAATTATACTAAACTAAAGAAAATTGCTAAGGGATGATAATTAATGTTATGCTTTAGTATATAATTATACTTTAACTCAGATAAATTGTGGTATATAAGAGACGTAAGCCGTAGCAGAATTGGTGTAGTGAACAACACCTTATGTGTAAAGCGAACGCTATGACCGAATACTCGTCGTACTTATTTTTAGCTTTTGGTCATCAAGACAATCTATTTTTAAATAACATTTAACCTAAATTTTAACAAAAATTCATGGGCGCAAAACTCAGCCCATGGTCATTGAGTGAACCTATTTTATAGCGACCTCAACCAAATTGGTGCACAAACGTATGTTTTGGGCAAAATTTTGCCGAAATGCTGACCATCACTCATGGTATGAAATTATATTTACGAACTGAGTATATCTAGCGTTACATTGTCTGAGTTTGTTACATGACATTTCACAATTATAATATTTTATTATAATATTATAATTGTGCTTGTACGAGAGAAATTTTTTTCATTTCCTGAGTATAACTTGTAAGTTTGGTTTCAAGTTTCGAATTTTGATGTATATTTAGGCAAACAAGGCACTACAGAAACGATTGTAGCTACTGTTAATAATGTTTTAGAGGTCAGGATAAAATAAAATTTGAGTATTGAATGTAGCGTTTACACATACAGTGTGTATCAGCCAAATGGAATAATTTCGATAATAAATAAATATAGAAGTGTTCGAAAAAACGCTCGGACACGTCGATTGGTACTTTCAGTTGCGTATTCTTTTCAACATAAACTTTTGATACAGGGTGTGTCATGTAACAGTGGCCAATAATAACTTTCTTATTTTAAATGCAACACCCTGTATATTATTCAATTTTTGGATTTTTCAGAAAATTCTAGACATACTTCATGTACAATGTCCTATACCTGTCTTCAACTATTTCGAAAATATTAAGTGTTTTCAAATTTATTGCAAAAATTAACATTAACAAAAGAAAATTATTTGATTACAGAAATTCGTTACAACACACAGAAAAACTAATAATACTGTTTATATCTTGATAATGTACAAAACGAAAAATAATGTTAATGTAGATATTCAAAATGCTCGCCGCGAACATCATGGCAACTTCCTAATCTTAAGTATAAATTTCTTCTAACGTTACTCAACATCTCAGACGTGACCGATCTAATCTCAAACGTTATTCGTCTTCTTAAGTCAGGTAAGTTGAGGGGTTTAGTTTTGTACACAATAATTTTGACATATTCCCATAAGAAGTCTAATGACGTCAGGTCAGGGAATCGTGCTAGCCATTCCATCGATCTTCGCCTCCCTATCCACCGATTTGGAAATCGGTATTGCCGGACATTGATTTCATAATGGGGCGGTGGTCCATTTGCTGAAACCATATCATATTCGTAGGAACTTATGTGTTAGCTGGATCAGGATATAAATTTGTCCAAGTTAGCACGACATTATTTTGGAGCACTGCTAAATAATTATCGCCGTCCAAATTGCCATCAATGAAAAAGGGGCCTATGATCTCCAGCCCAAACATTGACTTTCAGGGTATTGCGTATGTTCTTCTCTCATCCAGTGAGGATTTTCCCTAAATCAATAGCGGCAATTTTGACGATTAGTATGAACGTGAAGTGTGAAAGTGCACTCTTCAGAAAACAAAACATGTTCGAATTGGATCACATTGTTATCTAACATTGCCATCACGTGGCCACAAAATATTGCCGGACATTGATTTGATAATGGGGCGGTGGTCCAGTTTGCTGAAACCATTTCATATTCGCAGGAACTTATGTGTTAGTTGGATCAGGATATAAATTTGTCCAAGTTGGCACGACATTATTTTGGGGCACTGCTAAATAATTATCGCCGTCCAAATTGCCATCAATGAAAAAGGGGCCTATGATCTCCAGCCCAAACATTGACTTTCAGGGTATTGCGTATGTTCTTCTCTCATCCAGTGAGGATTTTCCCTAAATCAATGGCGGCAATTTTGACGATTAGTATGAACGTGAAGTGTGAAAGTGCACTCTTCAGAAAACAAAACATGTTCGAATTGGATCACATTGTTATCTAACATTGCCATCACGTGGTCACAAAAATACGTTTTCCTATCAAAATATTATTTAAATAGGGATGCATTTTATTTTCTTTTAATGTTCGAATAATTGATCAATGGCTAATATCGAACATTAGCGCTGCTTTTTTACTAGAAGTATGTGGGTTTTCCTCAAACTCAAGCATAATATCCAATTTGGTACCATCGTGTATTGCATTGGCAGCTTTTTTATTTGCTTTACATGTCCAAGCTCGCGAAACTGCTTTTCTATTTTACAAATTCTCTCTTGGGATATATATGTAGAATTCTTATTTTGTGCATTTCTGTGTGTTGTAGCGAATTCCTGTAATCAAATAATTTTCTTTTGTTAATGTTAATTTTTACAATAAATCTTAAAACAATTAATATTTCCGAAACAGTTGAAGATATGTATAGGACATTGTACATGGTCTAGAATTTTCTGAAGAATCCAAAATTGAATAACATACAGGGTGTTGCATTTAAAATAAAAAAGCTGTATTGGCCACTGTTACACGACACCCCCTGAATAAAAAGTTTTTGTGGAAAAGAATGCGCAACTAAAAATATCTATCGACGTGTCCGAGCGTTTTTCGAACACGTCCATATTTATTTATTATCGAAATTATTCTATTTGGCTGATACACACTGCATAAGTAGACTGCAATGTAAAATCAAAATTTTACCTTTTATTCAAGGGAATATATAAATGAAATGTATTCATTGTTGCGGAAAGAAATTTAGCGCATATGTGAGACTTGCATAAAAACGTGAGTTTGACTTGGATTGTTTTATTGAGTGAGTTTGAATGTCGAATTTGAGTATTTCAGAATAATATTACCTTTTCGCAAAAATTTCAGGATGGCATAAATTACAAGTTTCGGTTGCTTTAGTTGCGTTTCAGTTATTCTGATTGGAAAGCCATGTGATATTTAAAACCATTAAAATTTACGAGGATGTCTAGAAAAGAGCTAGAATAGACGGCGTTCAACCTTTTGTTAAAGCGGTCGAATGTGCTTCCAAAAGAATGCATAAAATTTGTACCGATTTACATTGTATAACTTAGTAGTACAAATGAAACATTGTCGTTTACTGCCATAACCAATTTTGGAGATGGAACATTAAAACGGTTACAAATAATGTTGATTTTCCATTTAAGTGGAAGGAAATTTTTCTAAAAATTTAAAGATGGCATTTAGAATTTAAATAAACAATAACCGTTGTACTAAAAGAATATTTGTATAAAAAATCCGATAATGAAAGGAATTTATAAAGTGATGCTTTCTGACTATCTGAGATTTTAGTTATTGATAATTAAAATTAAGACTGTATTAGATGTTATTAATGCTGATGTAAATTTACGTGTGTTTGTTAAAGGCACAAAAGGAATTTAAGTTCATATAGAATTAAGAATTTGGTAACGAAGTGTATTAAAATATTAAATTCTAAAGCGAAAAGCCAATTTCAGTGTTCCGGGACTGCGCTTTCCTCCAGGTCGGATAACAGTTTACTATAAATGACTACAATGAAATCAAATACTTACAAAATTATTGTGAATGTAAACATCGAAGATCCACTAATATTTTTAAATCAAACGTATAACATTTTTGATGATAAAATTGATTTAATGCTTAAAGAGTCCATGTTGAAAGTCAACACGGTTTTGGTAGCTCACTTTGTACAGCCTAACAGTTTGGAAATTGATTTAAAAACATTTTCAACTAAAAACCAAATTATTGATGTTGGTACTGATTTGCGGCAATGGTATCAAGCTAATGTTTATAACAAGCTATAAACCAAATTGGAGGAATTTGCAGAATAGGCTTCTGGGTGGGCTTTGCATGAAATTTTACATTTAAAGATAAACATTAATAGCTACGTACCTGTAAAAGGTGGAATGCTTATTAAATTACCTAACTTCACAGCAGTCACACGAGATGTTTAATGTGAAAAGTAACGATGATTATTGATTTTTGTGAGCCGTTGTTTCAGCCTTATATCCTTCACAGCATTCAGATCGGACTTCTAGTTATCATCATTTCAGTAACGTTTTAAATTATAATTCAGTTGAGTTCACCATTAAAATTTCTGATTGAAAAAAATTTGAAACGTTAAATCTCCAATAAATTTGTAATGCATAAAAGATAAAAAGCTGTACCCTTTGTATTCAGTAATCAGCAAAGCGGCAGAGAACCCATAAATCTTTTAATGCTCTCTAACGATGACGAAACTTATCATCACCTTGTGTGAATTAAAAACATGTCAGCTTTATTTTGAAAACAGATGTCATTGCATTGTCATAAGGTAATAATTTGTAACCGGTGTTCGAATTCATTTTTGTTCAGATGTAGCTTTAGAAAAGCATTCAACATATTGTAATCAACTCAATCAATGGCGTGCTAGGTTACCAAATGATAGTAATAAGTATTTAGAATTTAAACATGTAGCATACCAAGAAAAGGTTCCATTTGTCCTATACGCGGACCTCGAAAGCATTTTACAGAAATGTGTAACTGCTGATGACCAAAACATATACATAAACACATACCCTTTAGCATATTAACTAAAATGCTCTTACGATGACTCGTTATCACAATTTCATTTGTACAAGGGAGAGGATTGTATACAATAGTTGATCAGAGACAAAAGATTGCAAACTGAGAAACAGCATTCTGAATACCATCATACCCATGGAGGTGCTGATTTATGACCAAATTGATCATTTTGAACACGGTATTGTCTGTCATATTTGCAATCGGGTTTTCAATCGGCAGATGTTAAGGTTAGGGACCATAACCATTTGACGGGGAAGTTTCAAGGTGCGGAACACAAGATTACATACCGTCCTTGTCGTGTTCCATAACTTGAGTGGTTATGATGCTCATTTCCTGATTCGAGAGCTAGCTATGAGTTTCCCGGGAGAAGTATCCCTGTTACCGTCAAACAAAGAGATGTATAGATCCTTTACTAAGACTAGATAATACCCACCTAAAATTTAAATTTATAGATTCCTTTAGGTTTATGAGTAGTGGTATTGATAACCTCTTACTTTGATAATGATGAAACGCTTATTACTAGATCAGCGTGTAGTAGCGACGTTGAATTTAATTTGTTAATGCGCAAGGATATCTTCCCATATGAATACATTGATTCATGGGACAGACTAAACGAAAGCGCTCGAGCAAAGGAAGCATTTTATGGTCACCTTGTTAACGAAGGTGTTATCGATGAAAACTCTTTACATGCGATTCAAATCTGGAACATCTTTACGGTACAAACATTAGGACAATATTCAGATTTATATTTAAAAACAGCCCTCGGCCTAGCATTTTATGCCATGGTAAAAATTACACAAGTTCAATTAGAACTGCTCACTGATATCGATTTGGTCATGTTCATGGTAAGTGGTATTAGGGGCGGAGTATCACAGTGCTCCAACCGTTATGCAAAGGCTAATAACAAGTATGTGGGTTATAGCTATGATCCCACTGCCCCAACGAGTTAATGTACTTTGATATTAATAACCTTTATAGATAATCCGAACCTTGAGTCCATACTAAATACTCCAGATGATTCAGACATCGGTTACATTGTAGACTGTGATTTGGACTATCCACTCAAATGCACGAGCTCCATAGTGGCACCGCTAACACCAGAACATTTGGCTCCATCTGCTTCCAATTTAAAAAAATTTTACTCACATTGTATCCGACACGTAATTACATTGTTCACTATAGGAACCTAAAGATGTATTTTGCGCTTGGTTTAAAATTGACAAAATTAAATAGTCATGAGCTCTAAACAGGCCACCTGGTTACGAAAATGTATCGAAACCAACACTACATTACGCAAGCAAGCCAAAAATGAATTTAATGTTAATGTTTAACAATGATTTCGGTAAACTAATGGAAAATGTGCGTAAATATAAAGATATCCGTTTGATGACCAAGTGGGAAGGTCGATATCGTGCTGGTGCATATATTTCCAAACCAAATTTTCATAGCTGTAATATTATTCGATAATGATATGGTAATTATCGAAATGAACAAGTTGAAAGTTTTTCTAAACAAACCCATATAATGCAGGATTTGCTGTTCTTTCTTTCTAAAACTTCCACTACTATTATGTGCAACCAAAATTCGGGAATAAAGCGAAGCTCATGTATACTGATACAGATAACTTGATTAATGAGTTCTCCATACCCGATATTTATGAGTCCATGAAAGAAAATATTGAAAAATTCGATACATCCGATTATGCTCCCAATTATATTCTTGGTATTCCTCTAATAAATAAAAAAATTGCAGGATTGATGAAAGATGAGAAAAATGAAGGAATTTGTGGGGTAGCGTGCGAAAATGTACGCTTATTCAGTTGAGGGGGGCAAAATTACAACAAAATCTATAGGTGCTACTAGAGCCAGTGTAAAACAAATCACCATAGAAGAATACAAGTTGGTATTATTTGATTACCAAATTGCAAAGCGATACCAACATCTACTAAGATCCAAAACACATTTAGTATTCACCATTAGGCAGAACAAGATAGTTTTAAATCCGTGTGATGATAAAATGGTTATTAAGTGTCGGGTTTACAGATACACGCCCCTGGGGCTACACAGTAATACCTGTAAATATTTAACGCATTCCTTGATAGCATCGTTCCTGTTTTACATCCAAACTGTACAAAACGTTGTTAGTAAAATATTAAGCTAGATAAGTGTCTTGTCGAAATGTACAGTTCAATAAAGGATGTAAATATAGTTTTAGATATTTTTAATGTAGAAAATGTATATAAGTAATTTATTGTCTAGTAATAGTATGAATGGAGACATCTCATTGACTATAAATGAGCACAGGTCAGAAATGGGAATCCATTTCCCAAGTACAGATAGCCGTTTCCCAAAAACAGGTCGAATCAGCCCAAAAACAGCTCAAAACAGGTCAAAAACCGAACCCGTTTTCCAAAAAACAGGTCAAAACAGCTCCAAAACAGCAAAAAACAAGTACCCGTTTTCCAAAAAAACAGATCAAAACAGACTGAAAACCGGTAACCGTTTCCCAAAGACAGGTATCCGTTTTCCCAGAAGCAGGTAGCCGCTTTGCGGAGAAACTGTTCAAAATAGCACATTCATTCTAGCTGACTATTGTTTGCGGTGAAACAAATACAAATTCTCGCTTGGGATGGACATGTGGACCAGATGTTAGGAATATGACCGTCAAGTTGTTTAAATGATTATAGGAGTACTTTAGGACTACTGTATAAAGATAATAAAATTTTAGAAAAACATTGTTTATTAATGTAACACTCAATTCACCAAAATAAAATACAATTATTATATTTTTTGTGTTTTATTTCATTTAAAAGCTATGTTCTTTGTTAAAACTATTGCTAAGACTATATAAGTAATTTATTTCACAAATTATAAGTTAAATGTCTACTTATTAATAGTAGAATGACTCCACTGAGGATGTGACATCATTAGTGGTGGGGGAGGTCACGGGCACGTGACCGGCCCATTTCCCAACCACATGGTTTCTTTTCGGGGGCTTTTTTAACCCCTAGACGGAATGTTTAACCCACGATGGTATTTTTACCCTAATTAGTGGCCTTCTGGCTGGGGGCCGGCTTCTTTACGGGGGCGATTTTCAACACCTTGATGGAATTTTCAGCCCTTGACTGTATCTTCACCCCTAATTAATGCTTTTTTGGTAGTCCACCCTAGTGGTTAGGTTGCGGGGACGGGTTAAGTCTGCATTCTGCTTGGTTATGGCGGGGAATTTGAATTTGTGCTCGCGCGCTAATTGAGAGCAATTCCGAAAGCTATCTCCTAAGACAGGGGCACTGGAACTTGTTAGCGAGGCTGTAGAAGATTAAAGGCGTTTCATTAAGTTCTTTAGGATCAGCAGGGAAAACAACAAATTTAATATTCAAGTATTATAAAATTACTTTATTACGTGTTATCGGTTTAAAAAAATTCTTGTTTCGTTGTACATGAGATTTGTATGACAGATTTAATTATAACTCGCAATTAAAGCAAAAGGATTACGATACATTGTGACTCATAATTAAAACCAAAATATATTGTGCGTAACAGTGGGTTGGACCCCAGATGGATGCGTCCTACCTGAAAAGTTAGTGTTAGACCCTTATTTCTCATCATAAACATTGCAGGGTCCCGTATGTATTTTTAAAATATACCGCTAGGTGGAGTCATCTCTATTACAGAAAACATTCATTAGTCTATACACAACTAGATGACGCCACTAACAAATTCAAATTTCGGGGCAAGGGGGTCACGAAGACTCGAAAGCAAGTTCCAAAAACCTATACTTGTCTTACAAGTTAGCATTAGTGCCCCTTATTACAATACAAATTCAAATTTCCCGCCGTAACCAATCAGAATGCAGAGACTGAAACACAAGTTCAGATTTCCAACGAGAGGGGCGAAGGCCTAGTGGGAATTTCCGAAGGCTTTTACTTGTTTGGCAAACTAGCATTAGGTCCCTTATCAGAATACAGATTCAAATTTCCCACAATAAATTATCAGAATGCTGAGAATCAAATGCAACTTCTAATTTCCGGCAAGGGGCTCATGACAGGGGGTGAAGCCCCAAAATCAAGTTTCGAAGGCCTATACCTGTCTTATAAGTTAACATTAGGACCCCACTTATTAGAATGCAAATTTAAATTTTCCGCCATAACCTGCAGACTTAAAGACAATTTTAAATTCAAATTTTCCTCCAGGGGGTCGAAAGCTCTAAAGCAAGTAGCGAAGCCCTATACCTGTTTTAAGTTAGCATTAGGCTCCCTTATTAGAATACAAATTCAAATCTCTCATAATAAAAAATCAGAATGTAGTGCCTGAAAGACTTAATAAAACATTGAAAACAAATATGTGGCAAGGGGCTAAGCCCCCCAGAGCAAGTCGTGAAGCGCTATACCTGTCTTACAAGTTAGCATTAGGGCCCCACTTATTAGAATACAAATTCCAGTTTCCCGCCATAACTAATCAGAATGCAAAGAATTAGTCCCCCAATCAGAGCACATCGGTTGAGTAGTGGGGCTAAGGACCAATCAGAAGCCAAAGAGGCATAATTAAAAAACAACATGGTCGTCAACAATCAGTAAACCAGGGGCCGACCTATACCTATCTTATGAGCCCATTAATACCATTTTTAAATTTCCCACCATGGCCGACAAAATGGCATCCAAAATGGTCGACAAGCCCCACCCCGTAACCAATCAGAAACCATGGGGCCTACCCTCAGGCCCTCCAATCAGAATACTGCATGCGCGCGCGTTTGCTTACCCTCCAGGGGCCGAGGCCTTTATTAGGGGTGAAAATGTCACGTGACCATCCCCACCCCCGTCCCCGCACCCTAAATACAGGGGTGGACTGCCAAAAATCCTTAATTAGGGGTGAAAATAACGTCAAGGGTTGAAGATCCCATCAAGGGGTTGAAAATCGTCCCCGAAAAGAAGCCGGTCACCAGCCAAAAGGCTACTAATTAGGGCTAAAGATACCATCGAGGGTGAAAATTGCGTCTAAGGGCCACGTGGGCGTGACCTCTCTCACCACTGATAACGTCACATCCTCAGCGGGCCTCATTCTACTCATGATATTTCGTCCAAACCACACCACTTTACGAATAACTTATTATTCTTGGAGCGAAGCACTTTTTCCACTAGGTACACATCAGGATACTTTGTTTTCTGAAATTGATGTTCATAAAGCTCTCCCAGTACAGGTGTTCGTTTCATGTCTTCCAACATGTACGTAGTGGGGTTAGTAATGCGAACCTTCACAATCTTAAATAGTTCACTAGACCAATTGAGTGTGTATACCTTGGCCAAAAATTCTTTTAAATTTACTGATTCATGCTGTCACCCACGCAATATCGATTCCTATCGAATGTTTTTATGTAAGTGTAAGCCTCTAGCTTTGTATGATTACCAACATCTTTAGTCTTCATTCCGGTAGTTCTATGGTTACGATTGTTATAATCCATCGTTACGGTATCAATAGTATCAATCCAACGTCTTATATAAAGCAACTTAATGGTTCTGATAACACATTCCGCAATTGTTGCCTGTTTTGTGCTACAGGTTGAGTAATGATTGACTCCATAATTCTGCACTAGTTTAGTAAAATATTCATTGTAGACTTCTATTATTTCATCTGTCTGCAAATTTGTAAGTTTCTGACCTTTTTTGAAGATTGTATGCATGCCCGTTTTCGTTTTTAATCCTTCGGTCCACACGTGTTTCGAAAAACAGTCGATAATTACTAATTTATACTTATAACCGTTATTTTGTTTGGCATATGTGTTAAATTCAGCCAAATCTGCTTGCCAAAGGTCAACAAAACCTTTAATTATTGTTCGCCTTCGTTTAAGACCTTTTCTTGTAGGTTTGTGCAATTTGTTGACGAGTTATAATTTGGAGATAATTTATCCACAAGTTTATTTAAGTTGATATAGTTTTTGCTCAAACGCTAGATCACCGTTCAAGTTTGCTTTAAAAGCTTTCTGAACAGCTTATAGACAAGATATCTTTAGTAATAATTATTATCCTTATATACAAATATACCGTATTCACACTAACTAGGCTAATAACATTATGAACAACTAACATAACTAAACTTAGAAACAATGAGACAATTAGAATTTAATACTAAAGGGCGTCGGGCATCACTAGGTCTGGACGGAGAATTTGGATGTCCTACCTTCCACTCACTGAAAGACGACTTATTGTTGTCAAAGTCGTTGTAAACAAATATTAATACTCCCTAGTTACACTAAATGAGGAACGTAATATTTGAATGATTAATAACGTTGCGTTTAATTAATTATTTATGCTGGATACGGCCCTGTCTACCAAAGAAGAGAATGAATAAACAAACTACTGGTTATTTAAAACGGGGGTTGCGCAGATCTAGGTCACTAGTGAAAATCGATATCCCGAGTTCACGGTTGTACGCAGGACGAGCGTTCACCGGTCTACTTGCTTGCTTCTCTTTACCTTCAGTAATTTATGGAAGACGAACAGGCGCGTATGCTTCGTGAAGCAATTTACCTTCGCGATATATTACGTTCGCTAATCTGAATATCTTCCGAGGTTTTCTTTCGCATTAAATTTAGACTGGCGGATTATACAAGTTTGGCTGTATAATTAACACATATGCGCGTTATCTTCTGGGATGTAATTTTATGGCGATGATTTCTTTTTATGCAAATAAACGAAATCTCACGTAGATACAAACGAACGTTACCTAATGGTATACGCACAAAAACGCGTATTTATGGAAGGCGGTTTTTATACTTGCGGAATAAGCTGGTGGAAAACAATTAATTGATTGTTTTCTTGAAATTCAATTACTAAGCGCGTGGTTATCGATGTACGGTTTTTCTTCTCTACAGGTCTTTGACGGATACTCTACGTTTAATTTGTTTGTGATTACAGGCACTTCGGTCTTCGCCAGCGAGCTGGTGATTGCAGGTGTTTAGAATGTAAGTGAGAGTAAATGATAAGAACTGCAGGGCTATACAGTCCTACCTAGCTCCCGTCGTCAGGTATATGATAAAGTGGTGTGTGTTTGTACTCCCGACTGCTTCGTGGCTTAGCCCGTTGCGGTCTGGGGGTTTGTGTGTGTTTGTGTTTGTACTCCCGACTGCTTCGTGGCTTTGCCCGTTCGGTCTGGGGGTTTGTGTGTGTTTGTGTTTGTACTCCCGACTGCTTCGTGGCTTTGCCCGTTGCGGTCTGGGGGTTTGTGTGTGTTTGTGTTTGTACTCCCGACTGCTTCGTGGCTTTGCCCGTTGCGGTCTGGGGGTTTGTGTGGGTTTGTGTTCTGAATTACTCTACAGACTTACGTGTCGTTAATCACAAATATCAAGGATAGCTATTTATTTACACAAGGTTCGCGGTGCGCGTTCGCAAATACAGGGAGCTAAACTCGCGGTGGCTATCACTAGGTCTGCGGCGATTTACTTTCAAACAACCGTCACGTGCAGGTTTTCTGGAACCGGAGTTAGTCTAACGGACTAACTAATACAGGAGCTGGTGAAACCAACTAAATAATTCTCGGCGGCGGGATGCGTTCACGAGGCGCGACGGAGTTCTTTTTCTACTCTTCTACCGGTTTACAGGTACAATTTTCTTCATTTATTAAAAGGTGCGCGGCGCGGTTTTTATAGGGGACTCTCGGTAGGCGGTGGTGGCTTCCGTTTGGGGGAATCCTATCTGTAATTGGCGGAGATTACTCTGATGTATAAAACATTCGATGTTTTATGAAATCTACGTTGGTGGGAAAACAAATTAATTTTTGGTTGTGCAATCACACGAAATAATAAGAAATATTAAATTAGGTACTGAGTAATACGGAATACTAAGAAATATTAGATCAAGTCTTGCAGGTGTTTGAATACTAAGAAATCTGACATCATTTCTTTTACGAGGGCTGATTGTTAAATAATTAATTAAAAAATTTTGTAGTAATGACTTGCGGTTCGTTACAAACGGTTTCCATCCAAATTGAATCTTGTTGATAAATAGTATTGCTTAATGATGACATCTTGAGGATTTATGGGATTGGCAAAATTGCTGATTCTCCTATTTTCGATACCAAATTGATTATCATCAATCAGTTTAAAGTGAGGGATTAATTTCTTGAATTGATACTGGACATGTGAACGTCCAAATTTGTCAAGAGGAATTTTAGTTATGATATGTCGACATCATTGCATTCTCGTTTATACTATTTAAAAAACGGTTTTTGAATGTATTCATTCTCATATAGTTCTACAATTGATATTATGTCATTTATGACACTTGTATTTGCCGCCAATTTTTCCGCCCACCATACCTCTAGATCACGAATTAGTTTATGTACATCATTCCAATATTTATATTCAATCGGCATGTTTGTTAATTCGTTAAAAAACATAGCTCCAGCTCCCTTGGTTGTGGACGATGATGATAGCAAGGGTTTGATTATTTGTGTACAAATTTGTATCAAAACGGGTTTACTGAACATGTACCGGTTTACTAACAGACAGCTGTTAGTACCTAAACGGATCAGTAACTTTTAAAATACTGAAAGCAGTTTCCAGTGTAATATATTCATCAAACCTTTTCCTATAGCTGCCATTTTTAATTTCAACAACATTGTTTATGACCATTAAATCAAACGTATCTAGCCAGCACTTTTAATATATGTCCCGAAACAATTTTATGCTTATGGTGAGACTTATATGATCCTCTTACACATGTTTTAGGTTTAATTCATCTTGCTCAAATAATATAATTAGATGCGCATTATTACGAATTAATTGGTTTGGAATTTTACTGTAAGTTTGGCCCAAATTGAAACAGTCATCATTATGCCTACCCATAGAAACATATGCCCTAAACTTATTTTACTTTTCACAAGCGATATCATCGAAGATAAAAATAAGTTTTCATTTTGCACAATTAGGCTCAATCACATTTTGATTATCACTGAAGGTAAAGTAACCTATATCCTTCATTGAAAGTAGAATCTCCTGTAAAAGTTTGTACTTGTTTTGATTTAATGACTTAGAGTATACATATACATGTTTAAATTTCAAACCATTTTTCTCAGTAAGCAGACTGATCATCGTATTTGTTTTACCACAATCTAGGTCGTGATTCTGAATTGGAAGTTTTTGTTTCTGAGCAACTACTTTCATCTTTGGTAGTGGATGAAATAAAACTAATCCATTACAAATACTGGAGATGATTTGAATTCGAAATAGTTGAATAATGCGTATCTTCACCAAAAAATTGAGATAGGTAGGTATGTATTGGTTAGCACTGAAGTTCAAATGCATTGCCTCATATCGATAATACTCAGAATTCAGATGTACTTTAAGGTTTCTGATGTTAATGTGATCAAAATTTCCGGTCCTTGCTGACTTTGTGTACCTTTTACTTTGTTGGAATCCAACGTGGTTTTTCCAGTTGCGTTGACGTTTTTATTGACCATATGTCTGAGGTTGCTTGTTTTAAAGCAGGTAATTCATATAACTCTCATTGATGAAATGGAACAGTAATAAAAGAATTTTTATTGATTCCTTCAAACAAGTTAAGTTTTGCAGCATTACTAAGTGTTAAGTGTGGTACTTTCCATTGAATTTTATTTAAGGTTATCTCTGCATCAACGTCACCATAGTAGCAGTTTGTATCGCTTCTAGATTGAATTAAAATCAACTCTTGGCGCATATTAAGGATTACTTGGCGATAATCATCCATTATTCCAAATATGTGGTACTTGGCGATAATCATCCATTATTCCAAATATGCGATTCAATGGTATGTAAAAGATTTTTCTCCATTTTGCTCACCGAATTCTACTTGTAATGGTTCTTCATTCTTTGGCGACCACCACAAATGGCTTAGTGCTTTGCTCTTGCTTTCCGTATAAGAAATATATCCCTTAAGTGTTGACGTTATTCCTGGATTTCTGCAAACGTCCACTCTTTGGCCACCTAACTCATAGCGCATTTCTTCGAAAAGAAAAATTATTGGTTAAGTTGCATGACCTTCTTTAATTTTCTTTTTCCAGCTCAAGATTACCTTCTATGTACAGAAAACTATCGTAGGTTAAGACGTGTATTTCTTCAGAAGGTCCATATTTAGAAGATCCATACGGAAGATAAGTGTGAATATCTGATTTAATTTTAGTATCATCAAAATGTACGTTTTGAAAGACGTTTAATGATTCGGCCATTGACGGTCAGAACTTTTAAATCAATTGACGTTAAAAGGTATTTCTCTGTAGATGTTAACCGCAATGAAGGTTGAGGCCGAATTAATGACTTACTGTAGAGAAGATATCTTATATGAATTTTTGAAAGATGGAATTGGTCCTTGATTAATTCTCAGACCCATGTTCTTTTAGTTCTAAGCGTACTGTGAATGGTTTACTTTCACTAATGTCTATCAATTCACCATTTTGATTAGTCATGTTAATTGTTATATTACTAATGATGTCGGTACTTACTTCTAAATATTGAGTATTGCTGGGAGTTTTATATAGACGATAACCTGGTGGAACCGAAACGTCAATCTCATATAATACTTTTGTAAGTTTGATTTCTATGAATTGTTATATGATACCAATAAATTTTGACCTTCAAGACATTACTCGAGACTTATTTACGTATCTACCACATATATGAAATTGGAGGAGCTACCCAGCTTTTTTCAACCAAAGAAAGTCAATTTTCTCGAAAACGGGCCAGAATTAGCCATAAATAAATTTTTAAAAAACCCGCACGAGAAGCCCCTGTCGGCTAATTTACGTATCTATCACATATATCAAATATAAAAATAGTCGATACCAGTAGGTGACTGTATGTGTCACTATAATGTTTTGTTAAGAAGCGAACCGACTATTTTTAGCTATGACAATGCAAACACCTTTTAGCAAGGACGCGAACCAGTTATGTTTAGCAATGATCTGACCCCGTGTTTGAATTTGAAACTGGCAACGCCGCATGACCTTGAGACGTGGCAACACTGTAAAGTGGTCTAGAATCGGTATAGCTATACTATTTAATATGAAAATGTAAACTCATTCACCTATTTACATTTTCTAATTTAATATAACTAAAATAGTTATCTTTCTGATGTTTTTAATTAAGATGTATAAATTTAAATTTAAAATTAACATAACATTAACATTATTAATTACAGTTAAAATTAAATTAAATGTTAAAAATTGTTAAAGTTATATTGTAATACAATTATTGACTAAGAAATTTGAGAATAATCAAACTTTATTAATAGTTATATATTAAGTTTACTAATTTTAAAATATAACAGTTTAAAAAACTTACAAAATATAAAATTATTAAGTTTTTTTGTTCTGAAGAATAATTTGTAGTCATTATAATCTGTAAATATGTGTAATTAAATTGATCAAATTTCTACGATCAAGTAACAATGTAAATTTAATGCCTAGTAAATATTTAATAATTTAATTATTATGTGTAATTTTCAAATGTTATATTAATACATGTTATTTAGTAATTTTTTAAATAACATAAATTTTTATAAAAATATGTTAAAATTATACAAGAATATTTTATAAATTGAATTGAATTTAAAAACATGTAAAAGAATCGAAAAAGTAAGTTATTTAGTTTTATATTTAATTAATTTTACACAAATATTATATGGACTGTTGACAATTAAATATAACTGTAATACAAGTTATGTTAGTGCATGGTTTTACATATAATTTGCAAAATTTTACTTACATGTTTAAATTTTAACAACTCTACTAAAAGCAATGAGTGTTATATTGGTATACATTTATGTTCATCATTTACATAAGAATCAAATAAGAAGTTTACAATTTCTTGACTATTAATCTAAAAATACATGGTTTACACTGATAACTTATTCAGGTTTAAGATATGACGTTAGTGCATGGTTCTCTACATATAATTCTTCATAATTTTACATGGTAAAAATTTTAAACTTAGGTTACAAAATCAAATTAGCTGAATGGTGTTTATGGTATACATTACAATAGTCCTGAAAAGAAACTATTGAAGTACATTTGATATTTACATTAAAGATATAACATGGTTTTCACACTTCTTCTAGACGTTTACCATGAAACGAAATTTATGACAGATATTTCATCAATATGTATATTCTATAATTTTCAGAATTTTACATGGAAAATTTTGAAATGATTACAAATACACTAAAAAGCGCATGCGTTTTTGGTATACATCCTAGCATCCAGTTTACCATAGAAAAAGAAACTATTGGAAGTTTACCATTTCTTGATATTAACATCTAAAAATAATCATTCACTATCTTTTCAGGTTTACAGAAAGCCGACACACACTGACAGATACCTTCATAAATTAATGTAATTAAATCTTTAGTAGATCGAGCAAAACGAATTTGTGACGCTGAATTGTTGAAGGATGAATATAAATATCTAACAAAATTCTTTCAAGATAATGAATATTCACTTACTGATATTAATAATGTTATTACACCTTCTAGACGTAACCTTAAAGAAAAACCAGTTCTTAATGTTGGTTCTGCTTTTTTTCTTTTATAGTTAATATCATAGATAGAATGATATATGCTCACTCGATGATAGTTGCACTTTAAAGAGCGAAACACACGAGAAACGAGAACTCTGCTAGCCTAGGGTTTTGTGCGCTGGCGCGTTCGTCAATGTTCGGGTAGAATCGGTTATCTTCGGGGAAGTTTGAAGTATTGACCTAATCACACTCTAATATTTTCCCTAGGGACATGTTTATAAATCTAAACTCCTCTTCTATGGCTGAGGTATACAAGCTGCCGTCTTAGGAGAAGACCCTAGGCTAATAGCGCGTGTGTGTGTGTGGGTGCGTGCGTGCGTGCGTGTGTGTGTGTTCGCGTGCGCGTGTAATTCAGCATGTGTGTTTTTAAAAATCGTGTTATAAAATTTATGATTTAGTATTTAAAAAAAAAAAATTATGTTAACCATTCGATATTGGTAATCAATTTTTTAGGCTATTAAATTTTAACAGGATTATATGGTTACACAGTAATTAGCTAAAACTAAACATGAACAGTGGTTTCTTACTACATATTGTTGTGGAATTTAAACATGTAATTATTACTTTCCAAGCATTTAATGAGGTTTTTTATAAAAAAACAATTTTGCGTGTGTATGTGCAGCATTTTATTCAAACCGCTTTGTTATTAATTATTTTAAGAGAAAGTTAAATACGCGTTGCAGTAAGTGCGATAAAGATAATAAGGTTGTTTGTATATTTACACTCTAAAAATTAATTATGGGAAATCAATAGCTAGTTTTTACATCAACTATTTATAAAACGTAAAAATATAGAAAGTTATTTTTAGTTTGATTAGACGAGTAACAGAAAACGGATACCACTCGTGAATCAGTCCCTCAAAAAATGCTCTTTCAATATAGAGCTGGTAAGTGTGCTGTTAACCTCTTATTTATTTACTTGTACAGATTTTTAATTACAGCTATAAAACGCATCTAATCTATACGTAACAAGTTTCCTTAAAAATATTAAGATGTGCAATATACAACAATTTAACGAACAGATGGATATGAAACATATTTCAATGCAGGTAAAACTATGTTTTAATATTCGTTTTAGAAAACAATATTGCAATAACTGTTATGTAATTAATTAACTTAAAAATTTTTGTTTCATTAGAGAATAACCTGAATGTCAGTAATTTTTTTTATAACTCACTGAGGCTTTTTTAATTATGATATTTACAATAAAAATAAGTGTTCTATAATTAAATTTTACTGTCATTCAAATTCCCCACTCAAAATCAATCTCTAACACAAGTTCATACACGTGTCTTACAAGAACCTCCTTATTAGAAATGCAATGTATGAATGAATGTCTCGTATAGGTAAAAGATCATCCGAACGTACCCAATAGCATATGACCATTTTAAAACAATTGGATCGATAATTTTAATAATAATATCTTGGTAGGGTAATTATGCAATTTCCAACATTGTATGCGTGTGTGTTTGCCTAACCTCCAGGGGTACTGCTCTTAATACAACCAAAAGGGCCTTAATTAGGGTTAAAGCTGACTATTAAAAATAACCCTAAGACCAACTCCAGGTCCAAGACCTAGTCCCAGCTCCAAGACCAACTCCAAGTTCAAGATCAACCCCAAGACCTGCATATACCCCTCGCGTGAGCAAGTACAAAAAATTGCTGTCAAAAAGACTCTAATTAGGGTTGAAAACTCCATCAAGGGTTGACCCCAAAAAGAAACCATAGGGATAGAAAAAATACACCCCTCAAGTAAGCGAGTAAAAACAAAAATAATTAGGGATGAAAAGGGCCTTCGAAAAGAAAGCATAGGGGTGGAAAATGCGGTCTCACACGTGGGCGACCGTGGGGAATCCCAAGGTCAAATGACGTCAAAAAGTGAAAGGTGAGGTGTCGGTGTACTACTTACATTGGAACCACAAAACGTAGCTTTAATACAAGACGTAAACCACATATGAGATTTTGTGGACTAGGTCAACCAGAGAAGGTAGCTCACCATGCCTTAAATAATATAAATCATGACATTCAATTTGACAATATGGTAATATTGTCAAGTCAAACTCATTATTTCGTTGGAGAAGCTATTGAGATATATAAAGATCCTAATAATTTTAATAGATAAGAAGAAAATCTCCGCTTAAATAGGTTTTAATTTTATTAGATTTAATTGGATTATTTTAATCGAGGTTATATTTATATTTGTGAATGTTTCTGTCAATTTCAAATTGAAGTTTTTGTATTCATAACTTGATTAGATTTTGTTAAATTTGTTTTTTGGTTGAAATTTCTCATCGTAGCCTTCGACCGTTATAGGGTGTTCTGATTTGTCATCTTTAAGACAGTTTAACGATATTTAATTTTTAATGATCTAGTTATTCTTTACTAAAATTGAATTCTATGGTTGGCTTTATACGTTTCTTATATTAATAGCAGGCTTATGTTTATGTTTTAATTTTTCAACTTTCACAAAATTGTTTTAACGTCCTTAACAATTTTAATAGATATTACTACTGGCGAAGATAACTGTAAGTGTTATCGAAACTTTAATACACAAATACGCCATTATACAAAACAAGAAAGAAGTATTTTATTATGTGTAATAATGGTGAAAGCTTACATTTTCATATATTAAAGTTTGTTTATTGAAACTTTTAATGTTTTTAGGAAATTGATATAGTATCACACTTTATTAAGTGTATAAAGTTTTGTTCTAGGCAAGTATTGTGTTTAATTTTAATTATTATATACTCTGTAATATAAATACAGAACCTTAGTCAGTGATGATAACGAAAAATTGCAAAAAATTTTTAAATAATGAATTCGATATACAAGATTTATGCTTTCATTGATTGGGGTTGCCATTAGTCACGCTTGCTAGTTAATCTTTTTGCTAAAATATGAGTAACAGTATACACATTTATCTTTTCCCACTCTAACTATATAAAATATACTCACTCCACACTGAAAGTACGGGTAATCACGTTTAAATGCTGTATGCAATTTTAAGTAAAGATACAATACAAATCCATTCTCTGCTCCATTTCAAAAATCGATAAAAGACAAAAGTCAAACCTTACACAAAACGCAGTGAAAACAACTATAATGTAAACTAACTCTTTTGACTATCAAGTATACCTGTGAATATGTATTATTACTTCCAAGTCTGCTTCAACTTTTACCTCTTATTATCACATTCAAACTTTATTGTACACGCTCATACATTTAAGTTGTATCTAAAGTACTACTTTTGTCAGAAACTTTTTGTAATATTAACGTTCTGCATTCATTTTACTATAAAGTATAAACGTCTGGTAAGTATACTTTTAGTCAATGTTCCCTGATTCTATAATTTTCCTTCAGGAGGGGTGTAAACAAAACCTTAAGATAATATTAAGCACGCAAACAAATTTAATTGAGTTACCCAGCAAAATGCCGCCGCCAACATATCTAATTTTGCTTCCGCAACATTAAGGTGATAAAAATAACGCAATTAAGATTAAAGTGTTATCATAAATTTTCGTGATACACATTTCCAGTAAAATTAGGGTAACACGCAGACTAAAATAATTATCAGGGTAAATTAATGATAGGTTAGGTTATCCTCATAAGATTTTTCATTGTTTGCAAATGTTTCATTAACAAGTTCTAAAAATCTTTTAACTAAAATAATCCGTTTTAATAATTATTTATTTACAAAATTATCTGTAGAAAATATCTGAATAACTAATATCCAATTTTCTTTCAGGCAACTGTAAAGTTATAAATCAAATTTTACAACAAACATGTTGAAGGAATGATCCATGCTTTTTCTTAAATTGATCTAAGAGGAGTGATTTCTTATTCCAGAAATCAACTTTATTTTTGTGTAATAATCAGCAATTGACTTTGTAATGTATGCCGAATGAGACTGCCAGTATGTAGGTTCTGTATCGATTGCACACATTCATCACTTTCCAACAACCGAATGTGCCTTTTACTGTCAAGAAACTGCTGCCTTAAATCCGTCGAAATTCTAAAATTGTAAATTACAGAAAATAATCGAATCGAATATCTAATAATAATAAAGTCCAGGAAAGACACGTATACGAATACAATAATACGTTCGTTGTGTACGAGTACTAAGTGTTTTTCGGCGTTTTTACCCTGGAAGCAATGGCCTAGGGCATTTATAAATCAAATAAAAACTTCTTGAATCGATTTAAATAAAGATCTGGTATCTATTTGTACTCGAATAAACAAAAGCAATCCCAAGCCTAGGCCGCACTTCCTTATCATAAAATCCCCTTTTTTTTGCTGTTACTCATTTGCATTCGATAGAATGAGTAAAAACTAAATCCTAAGAGTGCTTTCAGCAAAATTTATATCTTTTTGTTTATACACAAGTAGTAAGCTTGTTGACCAAAATGATAAATGATAACATTTACTAATTTTGTGCTGTTAAATTAAGCTTAATATTAATCGTTAGATATTAGTTTATGTTTATATAGAAAATAACTGATTGTGAATATCGTATTCATGAACTAAAATGGTCTTTTCTGAATTAAAGGAACTAACGGGAAGAATTAAGTAATCTACAATTTACGGATTCATAATCTATTTATGGGCAATAAAACAAAATTAAATTGATATTTTTGTAGTAAGGTTTCAAATTCAAATTTTTTTACATACTGAAAATACCTTGTTATGTATAAGGAAAACAAACCTACATAGCCAGACAAATATCTACTTATTTAATACTTATTGATCGCTGCAACTGTTTACATGATGTATTACATTTAACTAAAAAAAATTAATGGCAAGGATTAATGATTTTTGTAAATCTTTCTTATTTAATTTTGATTAATAATGTTTAAGAATTACTTTTTATTTGTATATCAAACAAGATAATGAAAATCAACATCAATCATTATTTTCAAAAGGCTACGTTTTAATTCAATTGAACATAGACATTGTAAATCTCATCAATAAATCAAATTATTTAGAAGCTGCCGCTTCTCTCATTATTTTTCCTTTTACTTTCAAAAATAAATAAAGTAATCGAAACTCTCAAACCTACAATAAATTTATTTAACCTAATCAAATGTTAACATAGCTTCGTTCCAGTAATTAATTTTATTAGATATAAAAATATTTTTCTACCGTAGGTAATATATGATAAAACGATGTGTAACGATTTCAATTTCCACAAGACAATTTTGTAGGTTGGGGATTAATTAACAAAATTTACCCAAATGCAAAATATTCCACTTAAAATAATAAACTCAGTGACAATTGTTGAACATATCAATTTGCTCTGTGAATTAAAAAAATATGTAAAAAAAAAATTGTCTTTTCTTATACTACTTTTTTTAATTGTTGATATTTTCTCTGATTTTTTTTTGTTAGTATGCTCATGCTTATGGTTAGTAATTACTTATTTTAGCTTATATATATATATATATATATATATATATATATATATATATATATATATATATATATATATATATATATATAATTGTAATTTTGGTAATAAAAAAGAAAAAGCTTAGATTTATTTGAATTTGAATTTTGAATAGTGTGTGGTTGGGTTTAAGTGTGCGTGTGGGTTAGTGTGGTGTGGTGTGCAGTGTGATTTATTAGATCGTTGGCCCGGTGTCATGCTGGCTCGTCATCGAATAGACGGGGGGATGCGGAGGGCATATGGAGTATTATCGAGGGATTCTTCTACCTCCTCGGGGAGGGCGTCGAGGAGTTGTGTGAGGATTGCAGGAGGATGTTTGAATTTTAATTTGGGTTTTTTTGAGGAAATTTAGGAAAGCGGTAGTTGTAGGGAGTGGCAAGGATTTCTTTGGTTGGGATAGTATTGCCGAACATTCTTTTATATGCGAAGTTTTCCAGCAGTTTTTGTATACGATTTGTGAATGGGGGTATATTGACGTGGTGTAGGGTGAGGTCATTAGGGTACCTGAGGGGTAATCTGTGTATCTGTCTAAAAATTCGGCCTTCACAGGAGGCGATTGAGGAAAGGTGATTGGGGTTAATGTTTGTGTATATATGAGCTCGGAAATCCATAACAGGGCGGATGTATGTTTTATATGTGTGTAGAAGTGTTTTCGGGTGACAACCTCTGATTCTACCCCGAAGGACGCCCAGTAGGTTTGAGCGGTTTCTAATCCTGTTTAGTGTTCTTTTAACATCGGGGAGCCAATTGAGGGTTCTAGTGAAGAGGATTCCTAGGTAGGTGATTTCATCTTGGAGTGTGAGACTTTCTTGCTTAAGGGCTAGGGAGACGTTTCTGGAGGCAAGATTGGGGAACTTATTCTCTGCGCAATGAGGATGTCGGAAAAGGATTGTTTGGGTTTTGGTGGGATTGACGTAAACTCTCCACTGATTCTCCCAATTAGAGAAGTTAGTAGAGTTTTGGATATGAGGCGGGAAGCCATTTCGCTGTTCCGATTAACCGCCCAAAAGGCGGTGTCATCCGCGAACTGCGCAACGACTACTCCGGGTTTGTTAACTTCGGGAATGTCGGATACAAAGATGGTGTAAAGGATAGGAGCTAAGGCAGAGCCTTGCGGAACGCCTGCTGTTGGTTGAAAAGGATCGGAGAAGGTTTTCCCTACTTTGACCCGAACTGACCGATTGGTCAAGTACGAGAGTAGGAGTTTGGCGAAGGGGGAATTTGCTCAAAGCATTTTCCGAGGCAGCTCAGGAGGGAGATTGGTCTTGGTCTGTAGGAGAAAGGCGAGGTAAGATCAGCGTGGGGTTAGGTATCATGACGGTGGAGGCCGATTTTCAGTCCGTCGGGAAGTACGATAGGGTAAGGCATTTATTGTAAATAGTGGAAAGTAAACGGAGGGCTGGGTCGGGTAGGTGGCGGAGAATTTTACGGTTTAGGCCGTCATGACCTGGGGTAGAATGTTTACCTTTTTCGAAACATGAGCTGACCTGGCCGGGCGTGATAGGGGCGTAAAAGGGACTCTCGTTATCGAGTAGGGTTTTGGGAAGGTTAAGGGTACGGAAATCTTCAAGGCGACTCTGACGGAGTGCCTTTAATTGGTTATCACATTGGGGACCATCTGGGGATCGGAAAATGTATTGGAGGTGGCGACCAAAGAAATCGGCCTTTCCATGGTCGGAGGAGATTAGGTTGCCCTGAGGGTCGGTTAGGTGGGATTTGGGGTTTACTTTCCTTCTGGCCAGTCTATCAAACTGTTGCCAGAAGAGTTTACCATTTCTATAATCAAGCGGGGAGGTGGCTTTGGTCCAGAAGTCTTCTGAGTGTTTATTGGTTTCTCGCCTGATTAAGGCGTTAAGGCGATTGTATTCGGTCTTGAGAGCCGGGTCCCTGGATCGCAAGAATTGACGATAGATTCGTCTTTTCTCTTTGATCCAGTTCACAATGTGCCGTGGAAGCGGTTTTCGAGAAATGTCGATGTTTTTTAATGGGACAGAGTTTTCGACCGCTTCCGCAATAACGGAAGTTGGGTCTCTAATGGCTCTCTCGAGATCTTGGGTCGTTTGAAGATTAGGTGTGGGAAGGTTGTTGGAGATGTGTTCGGAGAACACATTCCAGTCTGCTTTTGAAAAATCTTTAATGACTGTATTGAGAAGGTGAAGGGGGGCTGGACAAAATGAAGTTTTGACCAGTAGGGGGAATGTGATCTGATGTGATCGTGGTGCCTAAAAAGCACTCACGATCGAAATAGTGAGCTATGGGTTCGGAGACTGTGATGTGTTCTATTATTGAGGCACCTAAGTGCTCGAAGTAGGTTGGCTGTGTTGGCGATTCGCAGGAGCGGCAACTGCAACAGAGCAGATGATAGTCTATTACCGTTGCCATTCGTTGCGGTGTCACCAAATTGGGTGTGGCGAGCATTGACATCACCTAGGATTACTGCGTTGGGAAGGCTAGAGGCATAGATTAGAAGAGCATCGGATAGGGAATTGTGGCCTGGCGGGTTATTATATGATATAAATATTATAGGAGTGGGAAACTGCACCGTCACAGCAACGCATTCGAGATGCTGTAGGTGCGCAGGAAGTTGAAAAGGAGTAGATGGGAAGCAGTTTTTAATTAAGAGGGCGGTTCCGTGGTGGCTATTGTTTAGGAATGAGTGATACGTGTTGAAATTGAGTGAACATCGAGGCGTGAGCTTTGTTTCCGTGATGGAAAGGATGTGTATATTGTGTGTGTAGAAAGTGTTTAAGTAAGGGGCGTTTCCGACGAACGCTCCTGGCATTAATGGTCCCTGCTATGATAGCCATTGGAAAGGAGTTAAGGAGTGGGTTGGCGGATTACGGCGACCTTCATCCGCGTACCGGATGCGCAGATGCTGATCCTCCGTTGGGAGAAGGTTTGGGATAGCGAGTCTACGGCCCGAACAACCCTTTCTCGCCGGTCAGGAAACATACTGGTAAGGGCATAGGTAAGAACTTGCAAGAAGTCCTTAGTGGATAAGGATTGGGTATCGGGAGAAGGTTTGAGGTGGGCTGTCTTCCGAGTCGGACTCTTCGGAAGACAGGATAGGATCGAGGGATGCCATCATCGACGGGGAACTGGGAGGTTCCCGTCGCTTCCGGCACTGGAAGGAATAGGTGGGATGCGCTTCCCCGCAGTTGTTACACTTTGGGTTGGCGGCGGATTTACATGACGAGGATCTGTGACTTTCGCCACAGTTAGGACAACGGAAGGTACGGGTAGGACACTCCTCAGAAGTATGTCCCACCTGCGTGTAGGTGTAGCAGTACTTCGGGAGGGGTTGCGGGATGATGGAAGCTTCGCAATGATAGTGTCGCCCGAACATGACGACACCTCGTGCGAGGAGGTATTCAATGGTGGCTTGGGAAGAGGTAATGACCCGGATGAGGGATGTAGGGGTATTCGTCGCCTTAGAGGTGATGCGAACGGCCTTCCTCACATGCGGAAGATCGATCGCACCCAGGATCTCTTCGACTAGGATATCCTTATCTACGTAACGAATCACGCAGGAAAAGGAGGGAGGTCTAGGTTTGGAGTTGGATGGACGGGGACCGGACAGTTGGGAAAGGGTTACTGAGGGATCACCGAAATGGTGTCGCAGCCTAAGCTGCGTTCTATCCGGCAAGGGAGAGGAGGTCTCTAAGACACAGGTATGGTTGTGGTTGAATGTCAAATTCAACCAGGGAAGGTTAAGGGGTTTGAGGGAGTTAAAAAGGGATTTGTGACTTGTAATGGATTTTGGGATATTGCGCAGGCAATATCTCGAGGATTGTGAGCGGGTGGGTAAACGATTAGGATAAACTGATGTAGGACTCACGGCGGGTACAGACGGTTGAGCGGCTGTAGGTAAGAGAGCGGTGTGTGTGTGTGTGTGTGTGTGTGTGTGTGTGCCGGATGTGTGTGTGTGTGTGCGGGTTTGTGTGGTTTTGTTGAGGCAGTGGAACGAGTGGAAATGTAGGAGTGAGTGGATGAAGTGGAAATGGATGAGACGTTTGAGTGGGAGCGTGTATGTGAGGAAGGTGGTGGTGAAACGAGTGTGTGTGCGTAGGATTGTGTGGTGTGGGGTGGTGTGGATGGACGGGCGGTGGTGGGGGTTGGGGGCACAACCTTTAGGGTAGCATGGTGGCGACCGTGTTTAACCATCGAGGTTGTTGTTAGTAGGTTTAAAGTAAGATAGGATAAAAAATTGTTTAGAGAAAGGCCGGGTCTCCGCCGAGGTGCAGTCTCACACCCCGAGGAATAAAGACTTGAAAATCGGAGACCCAAATAGAAAAGGAGGAAAAGAAGTGTTAAAATAAAACAAATAATAAATTAATTAGAAATTATTTTTTATTAACCGGTAACCTACGACGTCGTTCCTGTGTTGGCGGTGTCCTGGATGCTTCTGGAATTCTTCGCTGCTGCTGCTATATTCCGGCGGCTCTTGCTTGCGGCTAGGCTGTGGCTCCTCTACTGATGACCATTCGTATTATCTGTATGCAAGCAGTGACAGATCTAACTCCGAAGCGGGGAAGATCACGATGCCGGAAACGATGAGCGAAAAGCTAGGTTCTTTTTTGTGAAGTTAAGCGATTGTAATAAACATCACAAAACGCTTACGCTGGCTAGGGGCTTACGTTCGTAACCGAGGTTCGGACTATCCTGAGTCGACGCCAAATAGGTGTGCATGCCTTACGTTGAAACGCGCTTGGCTCCGCCCGAAGGGCGTGGCCAAAGTTCTTATTTTTTTAAATTAAGCGATTGTAATAAAATTCACAAAACGCTTACGCTGGATAGGGGCTTACGTTCATAACCGAGGTTCGGACTGCCCTGTTTTCTCTGATACGCCCTGCGCACAAAAATTTGCTCATGTGTCAAACACAAATGTTCTGCATCTGTGGCAAGAATACTTCATTTTGTTGTCCTTTTTGCACAAATGGCATCCTTTTTTTTTATTCCGGGAGGGTAATAAGGCTATTCTTGATGCAAGTTTAATACACCTGCAACCCCTAGTCTTCAGTGTCGTAATTCCCTTGGCAAGTTTTGCTTTGCGTTTTTGATGGTCTTCACTCAGCGTACGTGCGAGTTCTTTACGGAAATTTCATCTTATATAGGGATACTTATTGTTATTTGCGGAAAAGATTATTTGGCTGTTAATTCCTGCTATATTCATAATATGGAAAAAATAACCTTCGGCCAACATTGCGTATTTGTTACAGTATCATATGTTGCACAAAGTTTATTTACATTTTCAACCTGTCCTTTGTTGAATTATAGAATTTGACGATCTCTGATTTATACTTATCACTGCACCCCAAATCAATGATATCATCGCGGTGCATGCTCCACGCCATACTAGTATTTTTACCTTTGCGTGGCACAATTCTGGATGTTTTTGGTGCATGAAATAGGAGACACAAGTCTTAACTCATTACTGCACGCATCATTCTGAAGGACGTAGAGGCCCTTAGGTTGCTTGCTCACGTAAGTTTCCATATTTTGGACATACACCATTTGCGTCAATCATAGCAAATATTTCAATGCTGCAATACTGTTACTATTACTCAAATTAATTTCCTGCCTTACTTTGACTTTCCTGGCAATAATTAAAACATTAGAATTTATTTACAACTCTGATATTTAATTACTCGCAAACCTCAAATCTCATCAAACGAATTGTCCGTTTATTGGTAGGTACGTTGTGCTCTTTGAAATGGACAGGCGGGATGAGGTCAAGTGTTGCATCATGTGGGGCAGGTAAAAAATAAAACTACTCAAATTAAAATTAACGAGCTTTGCGCAATGATGGTTCAACCCCTTAATGTACTATTGTGGGAAAAAAACCACCAATAGAACCCACTTTATTCATATATAAGTAATGACACAAGTACATTAATAAATCAAATAAGATAAAAAAACAATGAAAGTTAAATATATAACAAAACACCATTAAATCAGATTAAAGTGCGTACAAAATTATAACATTAAGAGAAAAATAAATAACAAGCAGTTTAGCTACATATAGACACAATAAAAAAAACATGTCACACCCACAATTGTCATAAATAAATCAGAATAAAAATCGTAATACCAAACATGTGGCCCTTTAAAACCAATCATGCCGGTTTTTAAGTAAATAAGCACACAAAACAATAAGGCAAATTACGGTACATATAAAATACAAGAACTGTAAAATTGTACAGGTGATAATAAGGTAAAGGCAAGACAAAAGAAAATGGGCAAGGAATTTACACGTACACAATGGTTTAGTGACTACTAAAGTACCAAATGCATACGTACAGTTACAATAAATTACATATAAAGAGAAATTAGTTGGCAGGCAAACAATTCTACTACTGACCGTAGTACGTTAGAAAAATACAGCGCCTCTTTCTCAGGCAACCCGTTCATCTATACAACAATAAAAACAATAAAAATAAAATTCGAGGTGTTTAATGGTCATCTGGACCTGGGAGTATGTACACACTCGGCAATTGCCTATTACAATTATAACCAAGCGGTATCCTGTACCCGCTCGTCCAGGTCCACCCCTACACAAATATAACTATAAACAATAAACAACAATGCTAATTCACCCAAATAAAGACTGAGTGAGCCCTGTACTGTTTTTTATTTTAGCAGTATCAGCTTAATGAGCGTGCGCATGAGATACCTCTGCAAGGCAATGTTTGATTTTTAATACGTTACATAGGCTTGTAAAATTATTTGCTGCGAGCTTCATTTATATAAAAATACCTACTTACACTTAAATATATTCCCTTTAGTTAAACACTTTACCACCAACACGACGAGTTAAGATACGCGGTTTAAACCTCGGTACCGCGGCGATTAATTATAGATTAATTTTTGGAAAAACTTACATTAAAACATACAGTAAAAGAAAAGAACGAATTAGCGTTTTAGTTTTGCTAAAGAGTACACGACAAAATATTTATAGACCGAACGGTTTACAAAGGGAGTTTCTAATTAAAACAAATAAAAGCAATCCTGCTCAATCAAAATTTCAACAGCTCCCTTCCTCTCTGATTTCAATCTAACTATATCTATACCTGAGAAACAACCTCCGCTTTTCTAAAGTATTAAAAAACAAAAAAATTATTACGCTGGAACAGTTCCATATTAATTATTGAACGACATCTTAATTTTAAAAATATGGATTCACCCGTAACAAGCGCTACATTTAGGTCTCAAGTTTTAACGTACCAAACAAAGACGTCCTTGATTGCAGTGTGTACCGACGTAATTAATTATTAAACTAGTGACATTTTTGCATTAAGAATGTGCGCATAAGAATTTCCAATGATGCGTTACCCTTTGCCAAATATCAGTTACATACATTCACACATTTCTCACATAAAAATACATACAATAAAATATTACGAAAACAATAAATTACGACGTATTATCAAGATATTAAAAATACACTAATTATCTTTTCTATCGCGGTAACAATGGCGATTTGACAGACGTTTATTACAATAATAAAATTTTTGCGGTCCGCTACCTACACTACTTCGAAATGCTTGTAACTACTAGTCGATCGTAGCAAGTTGATTAATTATTAATGTTTCTTATAATTATCAACCAAATTGTCAAACAGTAGTCTAATTGAGGCTAATTTATCCTAACTTTTCCGTTCGTGTCTCGTTAATTTATCATCAAATCGAATAAAACTTTTTCTTAGACATCGTCAACCAAATCCTTTCAGCTCATACCGATCTGTCCTGTAAGTCATTCACATTAAAACGGCCGCTTCCTAGAGTTCTAGCTAAATACACTAACCCTAGTACAACTTTTATTTCAATTAGATCTGTGGGACTTGCACTGGAAAAATTTTCTTTTGCATCTCAATCATTTTATTTGTATTTTCCATCATTATTCCTACATATCAATAAAAAAACGTTTCAACATTCTGCAGTCTGCAGGTTTAACATCAAGAAGCGAAGTTAAGATATTGCATATTCGAGTCCTAACTTTGTTATTTGAAGTTGTTTTACCACCCCGCCCGTGAAATGACGGACTTCGAGCTATTTTTGTTCGACACGCAGAACTTTCATCTTCGAATTCTGCCTCCTGCTCAGTATCCACATCCGTATACGTATCGTCCAGTCTCTTCTCGAAATCATATTCGTCATCATATGGGGCTTCTCCAATTTCGCGTTCTTCGAACATATCAAAACTGCCGCCCATTGAATGTTCGGGTGTGGCCACTTCCTTATCAAGTCGAAGAAGTCGTACCTGTGCTTTATCGTAAATTATATTTAAACAAACTAATTTCAGTTTTATGTTTCATTATACATATCTCGTAAATAGGTTACCTCTAATAAGAATTATTACTAAGCAACACTTAAAAACAATAGAATTACAGAGAGTATAGTAACTGTCCAAAACGGTAGCGCAAGTACTCGCATCGGGTCTAACAGACATTATCCACCGCACAAAATTAAAAACACCGGACGTGTTTAAATTGCTACGCTATTATAATCAGCGGTCGACTAGGGCGAACTAAAGAAAATTTTTAACATATATATACCATCAGCGAGTAACGCTTTGTTGCTTATCTGGTGAAAGTGAAAGTGAAAGTTATGAAAGTTTAACGAGTTCTGAGTAGCCTAAAGGTCCTTGATCATCATTATTCATTAGAAGTTCGTGCTTATTACTAACATGTTTGATTAATGATATCTTATCTACTACATGATTTTTGTCAAACATATGTAGGGCTACGGCAGACTTGTCCCGACGTTTGTATTTTATGTGAGCTAAATGTTCCTTAAAGCGAATTTTGATAGGTCGTTTAGTTTTCCCTACATATATTTATTCACAATTTTTACATTTCATTTTATAAATTTACGACCTATCCTGCTTATCCACTTTATCTTTTGGATTGCCTAAGAGAGTCTGCAAACTATTATCTGAAGTAGTGACTGTTTTCAAATTAATTTTGGAAAATAATTTGGTAACTTTACATACTTTGTTTCTATTTGTTCTCTAGCGTTACGTGATGTACTTACGTTCTTAACCTACATCCTATATGTTTGTTTCCTAACTACATTCATAACCGCTTCATCTGAAAACCCATTGTATGCAGCAATTCCTTTAATAGTGCGTAATTCTTTATTATAATTTTGAACTGAAAGAGGAAAGTTAAGCAATCTATGAACCAAAAAGTTAAAATCCGCGAGTTTAGACTGTCTACAGTGATTTGAGTCATAGGTTATGAATCTTTTAGTGCTAGCTTTGTTATGATAAACATCTATGTCTAGTTTACTACCATTTCTTGTTACCAGAGTACAAGAAACGAGAGACTGTCATTTGCCTCTATCTCATAGGTAAATTTGATTGTCGGAAATTTAAATTTAAAGTTTCTACAAAGTTCTCAACACTACAAATTTTAATATTTAGGATGGCAAACACATCATCCACGTATATAATCCAAACTCTAGGAAAATAAGGAAAATCGTGTTTTAAGTCTGACTCAAATTTGCCCATGAATAGATTGGCTATAAACGGAGATAACCTGTTGCCCATTGTCGTTCTTGCTGGAAAAATTGATGATTAATTTTGAAAAAGGTTTGTTTCATACACAAATTTGTTAATTTAAGAAAATCTTCTACTTCTCCATCGTCCAAATGGTTTTGTTTTAAAACAGCTTCTAAATAAACTAAGGTCTGATCTATTGGAACTCTCGGGAATAGTGAACAAACTTCGACTAAGACTAATATTGCATTTTCTGTAAGTTCAATGTTTTTAATTTTATCAATAAATTCATACGAATTAGCCACACTGAAATTTGTTTGTTTGTTACAGATCCTGCCACACTTCCAGTGTTCCAGATTTTTCATTATCCACCGATTAATACCCACTAGGACATTTGACGCGACACGCTCTGAAGTTGCGTGACAACTAAAAATAGTAAGCTGACCGGCTCCCGACCGCTTACGCCTTCCCCATCATCAAACGGCCCCTTCAAAAAAATGTCTCAGCTGTGTGAGACTTGGCGCGAGCTTTGGAGGGTTAAACGAATGGGACCAAATGAGAGGAGTAGTACCGCGGCCCTTGTCGCCGCCATTTTATTTTCTGTTACGTCATATTTCACCCCTTTTTAACGGCTTCTTTTCGGGGGCCATTTTCAACCTCTTGGTTTGTAACCCCTAATTTTGGTTGTATTAAGAGCCTTTTTGGCAGTTCAGCCCCTGGAAGGTAGGTAAATGTTCTGGTGGGTGGTCCTGAGGACAGACCACGTCCCTTTTACCTGATTGGTCATGCGTGAGTCTACCCCTCTGGTTTCTGATTGGTCCTCAGTTCCCACCCAACCTCTGAGCTATGATTGGAAGCCAAAGGCTCTACATTCTGATTGGTTACGGCGGAAAATTTGAAAATTTCTAATAAGTAGCCCTAATGCAAACTTGTGAGACAGCTATAAGAACTTGCGTTAGGGTCTGCGCCCTCTTGTCGTGGCCCCTTGATTGGAAATAATATTCTAATAAGGGGCCTTAATGCTAACTTGTTAGACGATAATTAATATTACCCCCGCCCTTCGTCCAAACTGCAATATATTACATTGAAAATATTAATTATGTGGAAGGACAACAACTTCACATGCATTTAAACTCTGTTATACACATTACAGACTCGTTTTGCGACAATATAATGATAGGAAAAATATGCGGAATGGAACATTGTGATGGAGAAGTAAAGGTACCGGTTGTAAGGAAAGACATATATGGTTCGTTTAATAGTTTTCTTCGCGGAATATTTGGTAATTTTGTTTCTGTCAGGCATGGAGTTAAGGCTAAGGTGCCATTTCTTTTAAACAGCAAGAACATAATGGCAAAAGGTGTTATGCAAATTATAGGTCGAGATGAATTGTCGAAGGTAAATAAAAAAATATCCAACCAGTTTGTATTCTCTACAAAGTAGAACTGGCTGATGTTACGTTGGAAACTCTACTGCAAAAGTTGCCAGATTTAATAATCCAACTAAACAAGGAAAACTACTATCTTTTTGACTTGAGCATTACACAGCGATGGGAGTTTTAACAAGGTAGAAATGTGCGAACATTTAATAAAGAATTTTAATTTCTGTTAGCAAGAAGAGAGCAGGAAGAATTTTAACGTAATTCTAAATAACGACAATACTGTTGGAATAGACTGTTTAACCTGGCTAACGTCCAGATTACAAGCCCCTGTGTTAACAAAACTATTGGAGACCATGTTATAGATTTTTTAAATTCTCTAGATGCAAGATTAAAAACTACAAATACAGTAGCGAAACAGTAGTTACATATTTATGTACAGGGTGATAGAAAGATAGACCAGTAATTTAAATATTAAGCAAATTCCGTTGAGAAAATTTCATTGTCTACAACCGTATTCAAGCTATGACCAAACATAAATTTCATAAAATCAATCTACTTAAGATACTGTGCTTACTATTAAATTAAAATACTAATTGTATCCTCTTTAGGCAACTTTTACGTACTTTCTAATCACTTAATCTTTTTTTTACATCCGACGCCAACTTCATTTCATAAATATTCGAATAGAAGTTTTTTTTTTATGATTCCATCGATATATCATATGTGACAATTTATTTTTAGAATAAGGAAAAGATATTTAGGTTGTTACACTTTTTTGTATTCTTTAAGGTATGGTCTTTGAAGAAAAAAAGAAAAAATATGTTCTTGGTTGAATTGGCTTTTAAAATATCCTACTACTACAAATGTTGAAACGAAACTCCAATTATTGCATTTATACGTTTATTAATTTTTTTTCTTATATTAGTGTAAAGAGCGAAAAATTTCAAGCAACCTTTCCCTGTATTCACCATTATTGTCAAGTGTATCACAATACAATTTGTAGCCCCACAAACAAAATATTCTAAAGAACTTAAACCCGGACTTCTTGCTGGCCATTATAAGGAGAAGCGCCATCTTCCTGCCACCATAAATTTCTTCTTACGTTCAATGGAACAGCGTCGAAGTAGTTTATTAACTCAGTTGTTAACAATGGATAAAACTTCATGGAAGTTAAGTTTTCTTTGTTAATGTAAGGTTCCAATAACCTGTTGTTCCATAAACCAACACACACGTTAATTGAAAACCAGCTTTAACCTCTAACACACCTAACTTTCAGTTGCTCAATAACGTTCACTATTCCTGTTAAATATACTTTTGGTTGAAAGATTGCATAGCTTTTCTTGTACCCAAAAACAGAATTGTACGCGTCTTTAGTTAACATTTAATTGTAAATAAGAGCTCACATGCATTATGTACGGTTTCAATTCCCAAATTCGTTTTTTGGGGCTGAGGTGTGATGAGTCAAATAATATTATTGCTTGATTGTTTTGTATGGATGTAATTTACTTAAACTTAAAACCTATAACAAACGATCAAACAACCATTCAACAAACGTTACAAAGTCTTTCTATTTCTATAGATAGCACTGTGAAATTCAATGACAATACGCCGTCATACTTTAGTCCAAAGCATGTTTTTATTATTACCACCTTTTTTTAAGTCTTCACTAACACTATTTTTTTCGGAACCTTTTCTATATCACCTTTATGCTCAAAATCAAGCGCAGGTTTTTCTTAGTAAATAACAACAGCTATGCTTATTTGTATATTCAATAAATCAAAATACTATCTGCTGATTAACGCCAGCATAAACAAATAAAATCGTACTTAAGCTTTACGAATAGTAAAACTTATTCTTAGGGCCGGTTGTTCAAGGCTAGTTTAAACCAGGTTTTAGTTTAAACCCGGTTGACGGAAAAAATTGTATTGTACCACAGAGGTTTTACGCTATTGACCATTTAAACTTGGTTTAGAGGCGAAATGCGGAAAAATAACCTCAAAACTCTATATAAGTATCGCGTATTACTGTTAATAACAAAACATTCTAATGTCAAATTACAACGATTTGACGGATGATGAAGACTTTTTGGAGTTAGTAGAACATATTTTGGTTCCTAGAGCGCCGAGGCAATACCAGCAACGTCCTAACCATTTTGAAATATGGAATGATAACCAATTTACTTCCAGATTTCGTTTATCCAAAGCAGTCGTGACTTTCATAACTGAGGAAGTTGAACTAGAGATACGAAATAATTCCGAAAGGTACCTATGCTTAATTATTAATACTTGCTAGAATTTCACAGTAATTTCTATTACTTATATTGTAAGAATCACGGTTTGGCTCCTTTAGAAATGGTGCTAGTTACGCTGAGGTTTCTGGCAACTGGCAGTTTCCTACAAGTAGTTGGCGATTGTACCGGTATTGACAAATCAACAGCAAGTCGTGTGGTAAATAAAGTAATAAGAGCGATAGCAAGCCTACGAACCCAATTTATTAACATGCCTTCAACCTCAATGGAAATATCACGCGTGAAACAGGAATTTTATGCTATTGCTAGATTTCCTAATTGCATTGGCGCGTTAGACTGCACCCATGTCAAAATACAAAGTCCAGGTGTTGAACAAGCTGAACTGTTTCGTAATCGGAAGCAGTATTTCGCTTATAACCTCCAAGCAGTGTGTGATGCTTCGTTGAAACTTTTAGATGTTGTTTGTAGATGGCCAGGTTCAGCGAATGATTACAATATTTTTGCAAATTCAAGAATTAGAGCAAAGTTAGAAAACTTTGATTTTGGAAATAACAGTCTTATAGTTGGCGACAGTGGCTATGGTATAAAACCATATTTGATAACAGCATTAAGACATTCTGAAACCCAGTCCGAAAATCTTTTTAACGAAAGTCAAATCTGAACGCGAAACCCAATTGAAAGATGTTTTGGGGTATTAAAACGACGTTTTCCAGTACTTGCTCTAGATATTAGATTAAACCGACGAAAAGTGGAAGCGGTTGTACTAGCATGCGCAGTGCTTATTTGGTTTATTTTTGCGGGCCACGCTATATCCGCGTCGCACGTAATTTGTTTGAATGTAGTCAGCGGGAAACGTTTATTTACCGTCAAGACGTTTACCATGGGAATTTGAAATAAGTGGGCGCGTTCCAGTGAAAATATTAGTCAATTGCAAACCGTAGTTACCAAAACACGGCCCTTAGTCGGCGTGGATGACTTAGTCATGTACAACAAGTTGTAACATGTTGAAATTATTTTTATCAGTATAAGAACGTGTTGTGTATCATTTGAATTATATCTTCCAAGTTAGTTAGTTGTGCTACATTTATTCTAGTACGAATATCTCTGAAATTTGATATGTCAAAACGTGCAGCTGAAATGGACATTGATGATCATCAAATGGCATCATGCAGCGAAACCACAATACAAGAAGACTGTGATTCAGATAGTGATATAAGCGTGAATCTAAGTTCAAGTGACTATAATAGTTCGGAGGATGATTTGAGTGAGAGTAATGGGGATTCAGATGAAGAAGTGGGAGATCTCTCAAGTGTACGCGTTTGGTATGAAATTGATACAGATAGTATTCCTCCCGCACCGCCACATTTTCCTTTTACAACACGAGCAGTGAATGTAATATTGGACGAAAATGCTACACCACTTACATATTTCGAAATATTTTTCGACGACCAATTGATGATGATTTTGGTGAATGAGACAAATAAATATGCCAATCAAGAAATAAACAAACAATCGGCACAATCCAGTTACAAGAAATCTAAGAAATGGGTAAATGTTGAAATCGCAGAAATGAAGGTATTTTTAGGCGTATTATTATTACAGAGTATTTTACATTTGCCTGAGCAAGAATGGTACTGGACAAAAAGAGAATCAATATATGTTCCAATTTTTGGCAAAGTCATAACACGCGACAGATTTAGACTAATAATGAAATACTGGCATTTTTCGGATAACTCCACCTTCAATCCAACGTCACATCCGTGTATGAAATTACGTAAAATATACGAAGTAGTTGATCGGTGATCGGTGATCGTTAATTGCTCTCGGTACTACGGGCTCTTTGCCCTCTATACCTTCATCTTATCGTGCTTCTTGATGGCATTCGTAGTTTCGATGTACCTGTAAAAAATACATTAAAATTACCAATACCTGTATGTTGTTCGCTCGGAGAAGATCTTCGCTTTTAGCTGCAGGTCTTCTCGGTATCGTAATCCCATTTCTTCGTTGGGGCGGCCGCTTAAATGATTGCGGCTTTTGCGTACCCTCTTTGGGTGCTTAAACTTTCGTTGCTCGGAGTGCCTTCACGATCTTCATTACGAGCGCGAAGTCTTCATCTTCCAGTTCTTCTGGCGTCTGTTGTGCATTTCTTGCAGCCATCTGCGCGTAGCTAATGCTGGCCTCGGCAATTCTTGCCGGTTTCTTAACGATTGTTGGTTTGGGGGCGTTACCCTTCTTGACATTTCTCGGGTGGGCGGGGCATCCACCGTAGTTCGCAGTGTGCAACCCGGTGCAGTTGCAACACTTTGCTTCGCCCTCTTCACGGGTCTTCTTACATTCCCTCGTGTTGTGTGCCCCCGCACACTTCACACATCTGGGAGGCGCATGGCAACCGTTGGAGGTGTGTCCATAACGCTGGCACTGGAAGCACTGACCGATGCCATTCTTCTTGTGGAGCGATTCCACACGTACTTTGAGGTATCCTATCGTCTTGATATTAAAGACCTCTTTGGCCTCTTCACTCTTTCCGAGGTGCACCAGTACCATCGCGGTTTTCCTATGTTCGCGTCCGGGGAACATGCGACTGGCCTTTTGTACTTCAAATCCCTTTGATTTCAGTTCTTCTTTGACGGTCTCTACCATCTCGTCATCTTGGGGAATGCCCTTGACGACCACCTTGATTGGTTTCGCCTCCTCTAGGAGGTACACGTTGAACTGCACGTCGGCGTCGTCCAGTGCAGCTGTTGCGGTTCTGTACTCCTCCGCGGAGCTGAGGAGCACGCTGATACCATCCTTTGTGGTTCTGGTGGTTTTCGGTGTAATCCCGACAGTTCTTAACTTCTTCATCGCCCTTGAATAATCCTCCTGTCGGTGGAGGATTAGGGGCGGGATCCTTTCTCGTTTTACGGGCATGTCCTTGCTGGGGGATGCGGCGTCCACCCGTTGACGCTTGACTCCGCCCTTCTTTGCGACGGTTTGGAAACCGTCCTCTTCTGCAAAGGTATCCTCAATCTTCTTGGATGGAGTTTCTACGACGCTTACTTCCATCTTGATTGGCTCTTCCTTCTTCTTCGGTGCTGCTACAGCTTGGCTCTTCTTGCTTGCAGCTTCTTCAGTAGGCTTGACCTTCTCCTTCTTCTTCTGCTTTTTCGGCTTCGGAGGTTCTTGAATGTCCTCGGCCTTATCTTCTTTAGCCTTTTCTACGATTGACTTCGTCGAATTCTTCTTAATTTCTTTCTTCGCTTGATCGAGTTCCGCTTCTAGTTTGGCGTACTTCCGTTGTAGGCCTTCAACCATCCGCACCAACTCGTTGATGCGGATCCGCTGCTGGATGATGATCTCAGCTGGCGCCTCATCTTCGAAATCGCTGTCCCCGTACATCTTGCGTTCTTCAATACCGGATCTATGTGGCTTGAACCACACAATTCCGGTGCGAAGATTGCTGAAATAAAGGATTAGTAACGATACTAGTCGTACGTTCCCTTTTAAAAGATAGCGCCAATAGGCGTATCGAAAAAATCTGCGCAAACTCTCTCCCAAAACGCGTGCGTTCTGTTCAAGAGCTCAACACAGACTCTGTCTGTCGTGTCCTAAAGTAGTTGAATATTTACGTATGAAATTTATGACAGCAATAGTTCCAGAACAGAACATTACTGTCGATGAAAGTTTAATGTTATTCAAAGGGAGATTAGGATGGAAACAATACATTCCAATAAAAGATCCCGTTTGGCATAAAGTCATACGTTTTGTGTGAATCTGAATCTGGTTACATTTGGAACTTTTTATTGTATGTTGGTAAAAGTACCTTATACACGCAAAAATATGAAAACTTTCCGGTTTCAACAAAAACCGTATTATATCTAATGGATTCTTTGCTGAACGAAGGATACTATGTTACTGTTGATAACTTTTACACTTCTCCGCAACTTGCTGATTATCTGATTACTCATAAAACAGATATGTATGGTACGTTACGGCCAAACAGAAAAGATTTGCCACCAGGTTTTGCAAAGATTAAATTAAAAAAAGGCGAAATAAAAGCTTTTCAAAGAGACAAAGCAATGGCTTTGAAATGGCAAGATAAAAAAACCGTTTGTACCTTGAGTACAGTGCATAATCCATCATTATGTACTATAAGACTGAAGAACGGCCAAGAAGTAGTGAAACCACAGGTAATCATTGACTATAATCACACTATGGCGGGCGTTGATAGGTCTGATCATGAATTGAGCTACTACGAGACCACCAGAAAACAACAGAAAAAATACTATAAAAAAATATTTCGGCACCTGATGGACAAAGCATTGTTCAATGCATTTGTCATATACAAGAAAATTTCAAAAAAATCATTTTTGGACTTCAGACTAGACATTATTGCAGAAATTTTTGAAAAAATCTTCAACATCCTTCAAGGCAAAATCAAGGAGATGCTAAGATATCTAGGCTAGTAGAACGTCATTTTATTTCTCATATTCCACCAAACCCCATAAAAAAGGAACCCAGAAGAAGATGTGTAGTATGTTGCTCCAAAAAGGATAAAAATGGGAAAAAAGTGAGAAAAGAAACAAGAACATGGTGCAATGATTGTAATGTTGGGTTATGTATGGAGCCATGCTTCAAAATATACCATACGCAAAAAAATTTTTAAAAATACGTCAAACGCGGTAAACGCGTTTCCCGCATATGTATACATTTCATAAATAAATTTTTCACTAATTCCAATTTTTTTTAATTTTTTTCTATGTCTTTTTCAAACAAGTCATATTTTCAACTTAAATAATGCATTAAAATTGCCCGCATTTTTTGACAGAAAAAATGAAAATCGGCCCGCGGCTGGAGGGTTAATAATAGTAAGAATAAAATGCAATTGGAAAAATATTTTTATTCCATCATAATGTTGTTTTTCTATTATTCTCCCTAACTACCGTATCCATGTCAATACAATAAAAATCAAACATAACATAAGGAAAGAAATCAAGATGCATGAGCTAAATCATAACAGCTCCTCCCGGACTTATAAATTCAGCCATACAGGTGCACGTTGTATTCGGTTGGAACGCGCACTTCCATCCCAGGTGGCTCCCTTTCAGTAGTTACTACAGGTAACTTATCAGTAGATGACTGTATAATAGATTCATCAGGTGGAGTTTCACAGGGTGAAGTATCTTCCATATCGTTTGTTTGGTTATCAAGAATGGTAGGTATGATAACAGGTTGGGTTTCACCACTCACTAATCTTTCGTAATTGATCAACATGTCTTTTGCAAGTTTCACCATTGTCAAGTTGAACGAGATAATGCAATTTCCCTAACCTCTTATGGATGTTACCAAATTTCCATTTAACATCATTTACATAAACTCTAGAAGCAACTCTGTCATTTACGTTAAAATGTCTAGCAGAGATATTATCATCTGAATTAATATTTGTATGTGATTGAAGGTCAGGTTTAATTAAATCTAATCGAGAAGTTATTTCTCGTCCGAAAATTAACATTGAAGGTGATTGTTTAGTAATACTGTGAGGCATTTTACGATATTGTAAAAGTAATTGACACACTTGCTTTTGAATATCCTTATAATTTCCGTTAATAGCTCTTATTGACTGTTTTAATGTTTAAACATAGCGTTTCGCCAACCCATTAGTAGCAGGATGGTACGGTGCGCTTAAAACGTGTTTAACACCGTTCAACCATAGGAAATATTCAAAATTTGAAGATAGAAAATTTCTGCCGTTGTCGCTTACCAATATTCGCGGTATGCCGAAATGACTGAAAATTTCGCGACATAATTCTATAGTAGTAGTTGTAGTCATATCTTTGGTAATAAAAATTTCAGGCCAACTTGAATAGGAATCGACTGAAATAAAGTAGTAATGACCGTAGAATGGTCCCGCGTAATCTATGTGTACGCGATAGAATGGTTTACAGACCTCTTCCCAAGAGTGTATAGGTACAGTCCTCGGATTGTTGCTAATTTTATTGCAATTAAAACAATTTTTTGCTAAATTCTCGATATCATTATCGATACCAGGCCACCTACAATAGCTACGTGCTAACGCTTTCATTTTATGAATTCCGAAATGTGCTGAATGTAATTCGTTTAAAATTGACTGTTGCAAAATTTTAGGTACCAGGACTCGTTGTCCCCGTAATATGCATCTTGGCTGTAGTGTAAATTCTGTTTGATCAATATTAAAACGTAAACGGCTATCCATTGATTTTCCGGTTTGCAAAGCGCCTGGTAAAGCTTTTAAACTGATTCTCTTGCGCTAATTATGTAACTGTAATTGGTAACGTTTCGATTTGATTTAATTCAAATAAATCGAGTTCATCGTAATTATACAATTGTTCTGAATTAATAGGTAATCTAGACATACAATCCGCGTTACTGTGTAAATTGGTATTCTTGTAACGAATATCATAGTTAAATGCCGAAAGAAATATTGCGTAATGTTGCATCCTTGTTGCACTTAGTATTGGTATTGATTTATTTGGATTAAAAATTTGCAATAATGGACGATGATCAGTATATAATGTAAATTTCTTTCCATATAAGTATTGATAGAATTTTTTTACGCCAAAGATAATACTGTAAGCTTCACGATCAATTTGAGAATATTTTCTTTGTGTAGGGGATAACGTTTGTGACGCAAATTGAATTGGTTTTTCGGAACCGTCTGCATAAATATGTGAAAGTACCGCCCCAACTCTGTAGGGTGATGCGTCTGTTGCGAGTACCAACGGCAATTTTGCTTCAAAATGAACTAAAAAATTGTCTGATTGAATTTCTTTTTAACTTGTAAAAACGCTTTTTCGCATTGTTTATTCCAAACAAATTTAGAGTTTTGTTTTAGTAGTTCGTTTAACTATCGTGCTCAAATTTTTAAAAAATCGACCGTAATAATTTATTAGTCCAAGAAATGAACGTAAGCGACTTTTGTCTGTAAGTCGAGGCGCGTCTTGTATAGCTTGTACTTTGGAAAGAGTTTTGTGAATACCGTAACTTACTAAGACCTCTGCGTAGCCTAGCACATTTAAATTAGTTTTGCAATAAGAAACAAGTTTTAATTTTGTATCGAGAATGGTGAAACTTGGAAATAACGAATCAAATTGTTCCTTACCCATCAACGTTACGGCGGCTCCACTATCCACCTCAAAACTGACATTCTTACCATTCACATTCATACATGATAAGAATTATTGTCTGAATTTCGACTGACTGAACTCATCTAGTTGAATGATTTCTTCCACTTGATTCTGAAAATGTTTCTTCTTAGTGCATACTGTTTGTAAATGTCCCTTAGTTTTACAGAAACTGCGTATTAAATTAACTTTGTCACACTTATTTGCATAATGTTGGTCACCACATCTGTAACATTTCACTGTATTTGGCTTGTTCCGATTGTACTTTTCTTTTGTTGTATTTGTATTAAATCCTTTATTCTTGCTTGCAAGAGGTTTATTTTTAAAATGTGGTCTGTTAATATCTACAGCACCTATCGTATTATTTATAAGTATACCTTTATGCAATTGTGCTGTATCCCTGGCAGATAGTTCCATTCCCACAGCGATTTCCAATGCTTTATCTAATGTTAAGTCTTTTGTTGCAAGTAATCTAAGTAGTAATGGGGCACTATCCCCACTCCTCTTTTTTATGTCACAAGCCCCGCCCCCTTTCACTTTTGTATATGCCCACGTGGGGGACCGGATTTTCCACCCTTATTTTTACTCGCTTACGTGCAGGACGTATTTTTTCACCCCTATTTTTACACATCCACGTGTGAGATCGCATTTTAAACCCATAATTATTTTTTATATACCCTCGTGTGAGACCGTATCCTTTCTTTTCGAAGGCCCTTTTCAACCCTAATTATTTTTATATGCCCAAGTGTGAGACCGTGTTTTCAACCCTTATTTTTTACACATCCACGTGTGAGACCGTATTTATTACCCTTATTTTGAGATGGTGATCTTTTAATTATTTTTATTAATATAAGATGATGATCTTTAATTATTTTTATTAATTAATTATCCTAGGGAAATTCTTAATCTGATAGCTTTAAGATGATTATGATCTTTAATTAGTTTTATTAATTAATTATTTTTAGCCCCTGAGAGATGATGTAAAAGATAGTTTATTTAATTTTGTGTTTTACTATTAACATTTATTAGAACTTGTTTATCAGATATTATTTAAAGAAATGATTAGATAATAATAATCACGTACACATTGACTGTATTTCCCCATTTTACTTTATTAGCGTATTTTTTGATCAAATGAGATTGTTATTACATTTATTTTAATGCCTATCTACAGGTTGTATTTAGGGTGGAGCTGGTCTAGGGTTAAACTTAGGGTTATTTTGGTGGTATTAAGGTCCTTCTGGATATATTAAGAACAGTGCCCCTGGAGGTTAGGAAAATGCACACGCATACAATGTTGGAAATTGCATAATTAATAAGATATTATTATTAAAATTATCGACCCTATTGCTTTAAAATGGCCACATGCTATTGGGCGATCTTTTACCTAAACGCTGTATTTGTAATAAGGAGGTTCTTGTAAGACACGTGTAGGGCTTCGCAACTTGTTCTCAGGCCTTAGCCCCCTGACCGGGGATGGTGTGGGAACCTAACCTTATAAGCCAAGTGTAGAGCTTAGCCCCTATCGTGGCCCCCTTGGTGCAATTGTATGTTATTCTAACTTAATCTTACAGCTGTAGGCCTTCGACCCGTCATACAAAAATTGTATTCTAATAAGGAGGTTCTTGTAAGGCAGGACTTGTATCAGGGTCGGCGTCCTGGCCCCTTTGAGTAAAAATTGATTTTAGAGTCATCTAGTGGCGTATAGACTAACGAACATTTTTAGAAGCTGATAATGCACACCTCTCTCTTGCTCTATCGTGTTTCTTCCTCCCCCTCACACACACACACACACACACACACACACACACAAACAAATCACGTTCGATCATCAGATACAACTCAATCAATCAACCGAAATTATGTCTTACAGTTCGCGGAAAACAGATTACAGTTCAAACTGAATGTATTCAAGTGTAATTAAATATGACGTGAAATAAGAAATAATTTCTACCCTAATGCAATGATGCTTTATGTATAGGCAGATCCTCTAAACAGCCACCACCTATACATTAGGAACATCATATCTGACTTATTTGCATGTTTAATTACATACACACAAAACTATTTCATTGTAACGTGTTCATTACCAGTTGTAAAACCCATTAAAAAGTAATAATTACTTATATATAACATAGAGTTAAATTAAAATTAACATGTTTTTAAGAATATCAAGTTGATATAACGGAAATAAAAGGCAAAAGGTTTTAATGGTTTATTATTATATAGGTGAATTAACAATAACTATAAGTTTAAAATCCGTGCGTACCTACTATACTGTAGAGCTGATCTTATGATGTTAACCTGTGTAATAATAATACATTTAAAAAATCTTTATCGGCATTTTTGTTAGCAATATCAGGTAAAAAACATATATTAAAAATAATACGCTTACCTTTAGAAGTTTTTCCTTCAACGCTGCCATATGTTAAACTGAAATTTTTTATACAACGTACCTCACTAAAACACGCTTTGTGAATGTCTGAATATAAACACTCGATTACATAACTGTCATTAACTATTTAGAAAGTAATACAGGAAAACCTGAATTCGTATTTAACAAACATGTACTTACAAAAAAAATTTACATTCAAAACACAAATATTCTAAAAATTTTGCTAACGCGGAAATTACTTTTTAAAATAATTGAATCTTCAGGTTACGTAAAAACTATCTAATACCACTAATGTTACAGCATAATAATAAAAACGCATTAAACAGTGATTACACATTAAATACATTTAAAATATGTAACTTTATACTACGTCTATTATTACATAGAGATGAGATTATTCTTAAATTTAATTGATTTCGATAGAGCTCTGGAAATACAACCGTTCGAAATCGTGCTTCTTCTCTCGACATCAAAAAAGCTATACTAGTGATACATTAAGTAAGCATAATAGAGGATACAGCTACATTGCTAACGATTATTGATGTTTTTTGCATGAGATTTTTTTTGAATGAGACAGCCTCGCAGGTATTTTTTAAGAAAAGCTATACACATCTCATGAGATCAAACGAGATTTTTGATATACAATCACCGCATCGTCTTCACCTTGAACAATTATACTGTAACAACCTATAAAAGTAGCTAATAACCTTAATAGTTTATCGGACATTATTACATGGACACGAGGCTAGCCCTAAATTAATTGGTTTCAACACGGCTCTGGAAATGCTGCACACACTTCAAATCTTTCAGCTCGTTCGCAGAAGTTGTACCGTATTCACATCCTTCAATTTTTATCTGCATTCTGTTCCGAGACTGTAATACGTTTTCTAATACATAAACAGAATCTTCAATACGGTGATACGTGTAGCAGCAAAACACATTAGCTAGTTAGTTTAACCTCTATATTACTTTACATGCATGTCTGATCTTATCATTAATAAATACATCTGTCAAAAAAAAGCTAATTAAACATAACTCCATGGACTGGGTATAGCAAGCAACATTGCCAATTATAGCTTTTAGTCAACACAATAGTGCCTACAACTACATACAATCGACTAGCACTGCTTTAGCACGAGGATCAAACGAAAAACACGCATGATAAGATGAGGCATGCATGTAAAGTAATATAGAGGTTAAACTAATTAGCTAATGTGTTTTGCTGCTACACGTATCACCGTATTGAAGATTCTGTTTATGTATTAGAAAACGTATTACAGTCTCGAAACAGAATGCAGATAAAAATTGAAGGATGTGAATACGGTACAACTTCTGCGAACGAGCTGAAAGATTTGAAGTGTGTGCAGCATTTCCAGAGCCGTGTTGAAACCAGTTAATTTAGGGCTAACCTCGTGTCCATGTAATAATGTCCGATAAACTATTAGGGTTATTAGCTACTTTTATAGGTTGTTACAGTATAATCGTTCAAGGTGAAGACGATGCGGTGATTGTATATCAAAAATCTCGTTTGATCTCGTGAGATGTGCATAGCTTTTCTTAAAAAATACCTGCGAGGCTGTCTCATTCAAAAAAAATCTCATGCAAAAAACATCAATAATCGTTAGCAATGTAGCTGTATCCTCTATTATGCTTACTTAATGTATCACTAGTATAGCTTTTTTGATGTCGAGAGAAGAAGCACGATTTCGAACGGTTGTATTTCCAGAGCTCTATCGAAATCAATTAAATTTAAGAATAATCTCATCTCTATGTAATAATAGACGTAGTATAAAGTTACATATTTTAAATGTATTTAATGTGTAATCACTGTTTAATGCGTTTTTATTATTATGCTGTAACATTAGTGGTATTAGATAGTTTTTACGTAACCTGAAGATTCAATTATTTTAAAAAGTAATTTCCGCGTTAGCAAAATTTTTAGAATATTTGTGTTTTGAATGTAAATTTTTTTTGTAAGTACATGTTTGTTAAATACGAATTCAGGTTTTCCTGTATTACTTTCTAAATAGTTAATGACAATTATGTAATCGAGTGTTTATATTCAGACATTCACAAAGCGTGTTTTAGTGAGGTACGTTGTATAAAAAATTTCAGTTTAACATATAGCAGCGTTGAAGGAAAAACTTCTAAAGGTAAGCGTATTATTTTTAATATACGTTTTTTACCTGATATTGCTAACAAAAATGCCGATAAAGATTTTTTAAATGTATTATTATTACACAGGTTAACATCACAAGATCAGCTCTACAGTATAGTAGGTACGCACGGATTTTAAACTTATAGTTATTGTTAATTCACCTATATAATAATAAACCATTAAAACCTTTTGCCTTTTATTTCCGTTATATCAACTTGATATTCTTAAAAACATGTTAATTTTAATTTAACTCTGTTATATATAAGTAATTATTACTTTTTAATGGGTTTTACAACTGTTAATGAACACGTTACAATGAAATAGTTTTGTATGTATGTAATTAAACATGCAAATAAATCAGATATGATGTTCCTAATGTATAGGTGGTGGCTGTTTAGAAGATCTGCCTATACATAAAGCATTATTGCATTAGGGTAGAAATTATTTATTATTTCACGTCATATTTAATTACACTTGAATACATTCAGTTTGAACTGTAATCTGTTTTCCGCGAACTGTAAGACATAATTTCGGTTGATTGATTGAGTTGTATCTGATGATCGAACGTGATTTGTTTGAGATTGATAAATTAATTGATTTGTTTGTGTGTGTGTGTGTGTGTGAGAGAGAGAGAGGGGGGGGGGGGAGGAGGAAGAAACACAATAGAGCAAGAGAGAGGTGTGCATTATCAGCTTCTGAAAATGTTCGTTAGTCTATACGCCACTAGATGACTAAAATCAATTTTTACTCAAAGCGGCCAGGGCGCCGACCCTGATACAAGTCCTACCTTACAAGAACCTCCTTATTAGAATACAATTTTTGTATGACGGGTCGAAGGCCTACAGCTGTAAGATTAAGTTAGAATAACATACAACTGCATCAAGGGGGCCACGATAGGAGCTAAGCTCTACACTTGGCTTATAAGGTTAGGTTCCCACACCATCCCCGGTCAGGGGGCTAAGGCCTGAGAACAAGTTGCGAAGCCCTACACGTGTCTTACAAGAACCTCCTTATTACAAATACAGCGTTTAGGTAAAAGATCACCCAATAGCATGTGGCCATTTTAAAGCAATAGGGTCGATAATTTTAATAATAATATCTTATTAATTATGCAATTTCCAACATTGTATGCGTGTGCATTTGCCTAACCTCCAGGGGCACTGTTCTTAATATAGCCAGAAGGACCTTAATACCACCAAAATAACCCTAAGATTAACCCTAGACCAGCCCCACCCTAAATACAACCTGTAGATAGGCATTAAAATAAATGTAATATCAATCTCATTTGATCAAAAAATACGCTAATAAAGTAAAATGGGGAAATACAGTCAATGTGTACGTGATTATTATTATCTAATCATTTCTTTAAATAATATCTGATAAACAAGTTCTAATAAATGTTAATAGTAAAACACAAAATTAAATAAACTATCTTTTACATCATCTCTCAGGGGCTAAAAATAATTAATTAATAAAACTAATTAAAGATCATAATCATCTTAAAGCTATCAGATTAAGAATTTCCCTAGGATAATTAATTAATAAAAATAATTAAAGATCATCATCTTATATTAATAAAAATAATTAAAAAGATCACCATCTCAAAATAAGGGTAATAAATACGGTCTCACACGTGGATGTGTAAAAAATAAGGGTTGAAAACACGGTCTCACACATGGGCATATAAAAATAATTAGGGTTGAAAAGGGCCTTCGAAAAGAAAGGATACGGTCTCACACGAGGGTATATAAAAAATAATTAGGGGTTTAAAATGCGGTCTCACACGTGGATGTGGAAAAATAGGGGTGAAAAAATACGTCCTACACGTAAGCGAGTAAAAATAAGGGTGGAAAATTCGGTACCCCACGTGGGCATATAAAAAAGTGAAAGGGGGCGGGGCTTGTGACGTAAAAAAGAGGAGTGGGACTAGTGCCCCATTACTACTAATCTATTTTGAATTCTTTCGCTACGCATACCAAAAACTAACTGGTTTCGTAAGGCTATTTTTGGTATTCTCCAAAGTTACAATTTATCGCTAATTTTTGTAAAGATGTAAGAAATTCCTGTATTGTCTCACCTTCCAGCTGCCTTCTCTGATGAAATCTAAAATTTTCTGCGATTTCTAGAGGTGCTGGACTGTAGTAATCCTTTAGTAGTTTCACAACCTCTTCATACGTTTTATCTGTAGGTTTATTAGGTGCTAACTTATCGCATACCAAATTGTACGTTTCTGCACCCAGGTAATGTAATAAATACGGTAATTTTTTAGATGATTCAATAGTAAATACTAGAAATGCACTTTCTAGTCTTCTTACCCATCGTTCCCACTGATATTTTGTATTATCAAACATTTCGATCTGAAACACAATACTTGTAGATGTAGAAGTTGCCATTGTAGTAAGCAGTATTTTCTTGTAGGTAAATCCGTAATCCTAGTCACCAATTTATTGTTCTTTATTAATAATAGTAAGAATAAAATGCAATTGGAAAAATATTTTTATTCCATCATAATGTTGTTTTTCTATTATTCTCCCTAACTACCGTATCCACGTCAATACAATAAAAATAAAACATAACATAAGGAAAGAAATCAAGATGCATGAGCTAAATCATAACACAACATTTCAGTAAAAATGGGGGAAAACATGGAATTTGAGTATGACTATGAAGTGGAAGCAGAAATAGAATTCGCTCTGGACATTAATCCTGATCTTGTTGAAATAAATGTGAATAATGTTGTTCATCATAGATTAATATCAAACCATTTCGCACACCTATTGTAGAAATAATCAAATAAATACGCAAACTATATTGTTTGTGTATAATAATAATAATAAATACGTAAATTGCACATACATTTCATAGTGTTCTTTAATTTGTGTCATTTTAAGCTGGTGTTCTTCTCGCATCTACCGAAGTCTCTCTTGCTGCAACTCTTCAGGATATCTCATTTCCTGTTCATGTTTTTGTTTTTTATGTTTCATGGTTCTCATGGCTCTCTTTTGAAACATTCTCCTTGTGTGTTGACAAACAGCTGTTTTGTTGCTGCCCACAGTGACAATTTTGTTTTTAGATAAGCCTTTCGACAATTGCCTGGAAAAATATTGAATAACCAATTACATAATCATTTACATCTAAACAGCAGATTTTATGACTAATAATACGTTATTATGAATAATGTCATCAACAAATACTTACCAATGTGCAATGTAACTGTAACGTTTATTAACTACTTACAATTCTTCACAATAAACGAAATAACCGGTGCGAACAACTAACAGCTGTTTTCAAGTGACAAATGACATTGATTTCAAAACGATGAAGTATGCAACAAAACGCACTTCCATTGCTGCCATTATGAACTGAATCAGTTTAAACCTAGTTTAACTAAGCGACCATTATTCCGTGAACGAACAACAGAACAATCATTGAACTTGGTTTATTTTATAAACTAGTTTTCTGAAGCTCACGTTTAAGCGAACTTTGAACAACCGGCCCTTAGTAGGACCTTAAATCATGCATAAAATATAATACATCTTGAAGGAATTATTTTAAAATCAAAATTGACATTAGAACTGAATAAGTTCACTGTAATTAGCTCCAATTTATGACCTATGTGAAAAAGTAATAATGGTGCAGGTCGTGCACTCCTGCATTTACATTATGAAACACCAAATTAATGAAATCATATGATTTCTTATGATTAACACTGTCCTAAACTTTCCTGAACGATATTAGAGTTAGATTCTCTTTAATGTTTGGAAAACAATTAATCGGTTTTTTCCACATAATAAGGTATAAGCTGCATATATATATATATATATATATATATATATATATATATATATATATATATATATATATATATATATATATATATATATATATATATATATATATATATATACATATATTAATGAAACAATTTTGCTGTTGAAAAGTATTAGATGGTGTATAATTTTGTATACTTAATTTCATCATAATAAGATAGGGCATAACATCAATATGAAGATACAGTATTATCAAATCGGTACTGAATTCACTTAACTCATCTTGTCATCTAATGCTATTAACAAAAAAACTTCTGTTTGGTTTTCATGGATAACTTTGTGTGGTACTCAAAAGCTCCTGTAATTCTGATAAGCTTGCAAAGAAAATGATCAATAATGATTCATTTCCGAGATACATACATACGCCAAGATCATGTAAAGCAACATTCTAATGAACTCTTATCGTGTTATTAATATCACAATGAAGACTTAAGTCCCTAATTGGCTACAATTATTTTTATTATGTTTTACCGCGGCTATAGGCGCTATAGCTCGAAATGGAAGGGTGGACATGAGTTCTTTTAGATAGGGCGGATTGATTGCTACCTGGAGCTTTACACTGACGAATAAACAGAAAAAGGTTTTATACATACATTGTCCTATAATTTTATAATTCTAACTATGTACCTTTACGCTAAGATAATAACAACGAAAAAAATATGCCCGAACCAAAACAAAGAATAAATTCCTTTTACTCCATATCAAATAACAAACGAAAAATAAATAAACTAAGCGGATGCTTCTTGTCTCTGACACTCCGGGCGGCTCCCGATCCTCTCGGGCACTCAAAACTACTTTACTTACGGTGGTTGAGAAAAATAATATTGAAAGTACAGATAAAATAATGAATTTATACGAGGAAAAACTCAAAAGTCAAGAGACGTTAAAAGTAAATAAAGAAAAAATTAGGTAATATTTTGATTGCGTCCCTATTTGAATTAGGGTATACAAAATTTACTGTTAAGAAATGCGCGATTTTATTGCTCGTTGAAATATTATCAAACAGATAAAGGCATAGAGGTGACCGCTCTCTACCTGGAATAAAAATCGACATTTTTACGTTTGAATGCATATTTGCGTTTTAACAGTTTTATATTTAACTAATTTAATAAAATTTTAACGCATTCTTACAATATCTTTATCGTAACTTATTCGATTAACAAGATGATTAGCTTTTAGTACTTAATTGAAACTAGAATGAGAGGGTTATTTTTTCTTTCGGGTCTTTCTATCCGTATTTGGGCTAAACCATTGATGTGAGGGGAAATTCGAAGGTGGAAACCGAGATTGGTTGGTGGATGAATTGAATGCTGTTATACCCGAAGATTTATTCTTTTACGGGGGGTATGTATCGTTTGGGACTGCCTTAGTTAGAAAATGGTGTTGGTAGTGCATGAGAGAAATGTTATTGAGTGAATCACTTATCTAGAGACGGTTGTATAAAGTATTTAAACCTTCAGGAACGGCTAGTTTACTAGAATATTTATATTTTTATGCAAGTCGGCTGGCTAACCTAAACGTTTGATGTAGTCTGGCATTAAAGAATGTTTAATACAGGCATATTTCTTTAATCTGGTCATTATCGCGAAGTGAGATACCGGAAAGGTTTGGATTCAGGACTTCAGAAAAGAGGTAGATTATAATATGGGCAATTTCATAAGTGAAATAACTTTAATACTCTGTTGTTTACGTAATTTCTACAGAATGGGATTGAAACATTTAGGATAAGAAACTATACTTTTATTGATTTAATGATTAATTTTTTTGACAATATATCATTGTTCGTTTGCAATACTTAACTTAGTTCCCTACAAGTAAGCTAAAGTGTGTGCGTGTGTGAGTGGACGAGTGCGTGTGTGCGTGTGTGCGTGTGTGCGTGTGTGCGTGTGTGCGTGTGTGTCGTGTGTGGTGTGTGCTGTGGTGTGCGTGTGTGCTGTATGTGTGTGTGCGTGTGTGCTGTGTGTGCTGTGTGTTCGTGTGTGTGTGGTGTGCTATGTGCTGTGTGCGTGTGGTGGTGTGTGTTCTGTGTGTGCGTGTGTGCGTTGTGTCGTGTCGTGTGCGTGTGTGTGCTGGTGTGTCGTGTGTGGTGTGTGTCGTGTGCGTTGGTGTGCATGTGTGCGTGTGTGCGTTGTGCGTGTGTGCGTGATGTGTGCGGTGTGCTGTTGGTGTGTGTGCGTGTGTGTGTGTGTTGCGTGTGCGTGTTGTGTGTGTGTGTGGTGTGTCTGTGTTTGCGTGTGTGCGTGTGTGCTGTGTGCTGTGTGCTGTGCGTGTGTGCGTGTGTGCTGTGTGCTGTGTGCGTGTGTGTGTTGGTGTGCGTGTGTGCTGTGTGCTGTGTGCGTGTGTGTGCGTGTGTGCGTGTGTGCTGTGTGCGTGTGTGCGTGTGTGGTGTGTGCGTGTGTACGTGTGTGCGTGTGTGCGTGTGTGTGTGTGCTTGTGTGCGTGTTTGCGTGTGTGCGTGTGTGCGTATGTGCGTGTGTGCATGTGTGCGGTGTGCGTATGTGCGTGTGTGCGTGCGTCCGCGTGTACGTCCACGTGTGTGCCCGCGTGCTTGCGGTGCACGTGTGTGTGCGTGTTAGTGTGTGCGTGAGAGTGTGTGGGTGCGTGAGCGGGTGCGCGCGCGTGTGTGTGCGTACGCGTGTTCGCCCCCGCGTGCCCTTGCGTACGCGTCCGCGTGTACGCCCGTGTGTACATCCACGTTTGTGCGTGCGTACGAGCGTGCGTGCGTACGTATGTGTGTTTCATAAGAAAAGGTGTAGAAATGTTTTTTAAAGAAAATTTAATTTTACTTAGTTTTTCTTTATAAAGTTTCTTAATGTAATGTAAGTCTAATAATTTATTAAATGTGAATTAAAAGGGTTAAACTGCATTGTTGAACTTATAGAAGCTTTGAAATTTTTTTTTAAGTTATGTCTATTAATCTTCATCTGACATGAAGTTTTAAACGTCATTCTGACGTAGATTATTGTATTTGTTTTCGTTATGAACGTATAAATAAGAGGTTGCATAGTTATCCTAAAAAAATTATAATTAAAATTATTTGATTCCTTTTAAGTACCACTTTGTAGGTTGGAAGCTCGTGTGTTGTTTCATACCAGATATTTATAAAATGCTCTTAAATAATAACCTAACTACGGAAAACTTTTATTATGTTTAAAGTGTAGCACTAGATGACGCCCGCGAACAAGCAATCAAACAACTAACAAAAATGCAAAGCCTTAGACCTCTAATCAAGTGTAAGTAATGTAAATTGGAGGAAGATGATTAGAGTGCAAAATAATAAGTAGATAGACGAAATCACAAGTAAGACGGAATTGATGGCAACATGGCGCATGAGTCAGAAACTGAAGTCATAAAGCAGATTAAGAAGATTAGGATATGTCCAAAGATAAAATGAAAATTCTGTCGAAAAAGAAATTGAAAAATTTAGAGCTAATGAAAATGGTTATAAGACTAAAGGTGACGGAAATATAACAGGGTAACATAGCTCAACAAGAAAATTAGGAAGAATGGAAAATCAATGTTGAAATAATGCCTTACACCTACACATTTTACTATTGAATGTGGTACATCTCTAAATCTCGTAAATTTCATTTGTAATGTTGTACTTTGAATTCAGTTCCTGAAGGTTAATGTTACATATGTCCTTCTATCGTAGATGTTAGGGTGTAATTAGAACAATCATGAAAAAACTATATTTGCATTAACAGGCGTGTATAAAAATAAAACACCTTTCACATAAATTATTTCAAATTATCTTTTGATTTTAACTAAATTTAAAATCTGATCCTCTAAATTTCCTTGTTAGCATAAAATATTACGGTTGTATTCACGCATATAATGAGATCAGTGCCTAAAATAACTAACAGAATAAATTTATCCTTTTATTTCTCTTTGATAGGTAATTCATTTTATGTTGCATTTCAAAAAGGTTAGTTATTAACATTTACAATTGTTAAATTGTTTTTCAATGTAAATAAAAGGTTATGTCACAGAAGCCTATGTTTACAAGCAGTGAGTAGAAATGTCAAAATTTCAATTTACATTTTTTCAAACCTTAACTCCAATACATTTAATTTATATAATCTTCTTACCTCAACGTATTTTAAGAGAATGGAAGCTTCATTACATTGTGCAAATGCTTTTAATGTGTTCTCATCTAAAGGAAATTATTAAGGCGCAGAGCATACTTGACTCAATTAGTAAAATCGGATAAGTACAACAGATTAAATATTCATATTAATTGTAACCCAGTACACTAATATCTAATAATGGAAAGTTTTTCATTAATGTTAGTTTAATCTAATGCTAGCTTTTAGAGCTTTAAAAAATGAATCATTCAAAATCCTTCAAGTAAAAAATTAAAACAACGAAACTAATTACTTTGACACTGTGGTCCAACATTTTTAAAAATTTTCTGTCTGTGTCCGTATCCGTGTCCGTGTCCGTGTCCGTGTCCGTGTCCGTGTCCGTGTCCGTGTCCGTGTCTTGTTCTCTTGAGTAATACCATAACGGGCAGACCGGTTACTAGATAAATCATACCTTCATCCTATGCTAAAGCTACATGAGCATTTCTTTTAAGGTAAAACGACTTTTTGTAAAGAATTGTTTGTGGGTGAAATTGATAAAAGAATATATTGTTCTGTATAGCTTACGTTGTAAACACTAATTTATTAACGATGTTACACGTCCAAACCGCACTAGGCGTCGTGTATGCTTACTATTGTAAGCGGGTTGCCAAGCCAGCTAACAGGGAGATGGGCGTGGTCGAAATAATAAGTAAAATGAATGATTAATATGCTCAAACGCCTTACACCTACATTCAAACAGCTCAGTCCGGAAAAATATGTCTCTAGGCGCTACCACAATCGAAACTTTGCTAAAATAATTGTCTTAAGCTGGATGTTAATTAACCCTACTTGATTGTGGAAAGTAGGATTGTGCTTACTCAGTAAACTCTCACACGAGGGTTCTAAAACAAACACTCGTCCCAAACAATTCAACTCAAACTCAAATATATTTAGTACTACCCAAGTTATTAGAAACTTTTTGAATACACCCCGTATACCAAAACTTCCAAAATAAAATTTATCACTTAAATTCATTCACGTAACCAACAATTATATTTTCCACTTATTAATGAATAAACTATTCTTCATTCAATGATCGGTAATTAATTTTTAAAATTCCTAAAATGAACGATATCTTTTAAATTTAATTTACTTTTTATAACACTTCTGAATCGTATTTGACATTCGTAAATAGGTAAGTTCTCAAAACTCCAACTCTTTGTTATACTTAATGACATCTTAATTAACAGCTGATCCGTCACTAGTGCATTGCGCTAATGAAACTAACATGAACATTTTTGAAATCAACCTGGCAAATATAACTTTTCAGGTTGTTCATTAATCTTAAAATCCAAAATATGCAAAGTTTACATTTTAACTTGTCAAAAACTACTAGGTCACCAATTAAGTAATCGTCACAAATATATCTCATACCTGGCTGAATAAACAACAGAATAAAAAAATTTTACGATAAATATATATATATATATATATATATATATATATATATATATATATATATATTGGCCTGCATAAAATGATAAACAAATGACAAAGAAACAAACACAAATATATTTACATATACCACTACAGCGTGGTTGAAAATCAAAACCACACGCCACCACCAATTTCTGCAAAATTCTTAATACTAAAACAACCAATCAAAACCACATAACTCGAGAACGATTATCTTTTCGCTTCTAAACTAATTAATAATTACTCAACATTACGCAAATGAACAAAACAAAAAGATAATCGTGCTTAACTAAATTTTTCAAAGTACCTAAATGTAATCCTTACTTAAAATTGTCCATTAATCCTACGCTTTTCTTTCTTCTTTCTTCCCGTAAATCAATTATTTGTAGTCCATTTGTAATCCTTAAATTGCATGAAGCCACATAACCAGTGCTTCACAATTTCACAAACACTTATTCCTTTCTGTACTTACAAATAGTCCAATAACACGTAATAATCTGTACAAGTTTGGTTGCCTCTTAAAATTTCTAGCAACCTTTAGGAAAGTTTAGTCCTTCCTTACACAAATAAACTTTTAATGTCACATAAAAGTTATCTTAACATTGGCTTAATTTATTACGAAAATTTCGTTTACTTAAAGGTGGTCCCATAAATAATTTTAACTCAATATCGGTACAAGAACACGCGCTGCACTTAACACTAACGTAATAACTGTTAACTTTTTATAAATCTGCTTACGCACTTCTTACTTTCTTGAAAATAAACAAACTAATTTTTATCTTCAATCCCAATTTAATTAATTGTTCTATTTATGAATGTCTTATACGATTCATCCCCTTTCGGGTAACGCAGTTGTTTAAACAATGACTGCCTTTACTATTATTCACAAATATAACTCCAACTTAACCCATTCTAAGCTACACTACACCTCGCGCGCGCGTTTCTTACCAAAAGCCAAAAGCTAACCCCCTAACTAACTCGTTAATCCCTGACTTTCCTATTTATAACTTCAGTCATTCATCTTTAAACATGTCTTCCTTCCGCGCTATATTCTCCAATAGTATTCACTCAAAATTTCTTAGTGCCGATAGCTACTACCATCTGTACAACCACGCTCATAACTACAATACATCGCCATATTTGTTCTTACTTACAAATTTTACAATTACTTCATGAAGAAACCATTTTTCGTCACCACATTCATTCAGTAGCCACTCTGGACCATTACGCAACTTTCAACATTTATCTCCAACCTGCGCTCGATCTCCTTCCGCAACATTTGCAAAAATAAGTACCGTCTAAGGTCTCAAATCCCATATACATACACATATTCTCAAAACAATTGCACAACATTACGAAAACTTTCTGAAATTAACACTTAAACATACCCAATCTTTCTCTACATATTTTCTAAAACATTCTACACTTATACTTCGCATCTTCTGACCAAAATTACTCATTTATCCTCAAACATTCCATTTCTTACAGCAGCAAAACAGTAGCAATACAAACATTATCGTCCCATCGACAAATTTTCCTTCACATTTACATTCATCAGAATCTAATTATTCCAACACCAATGTCTTTATTATATTCAAATACACGTATCTACATACTGAATTATATTTCTCCTACATTTCCAGTGGCGTATCATACACCCACATACATTATACATATACACAAAAAAAAATTTTCTTTTTCGTTCAAACTCAATACACTCGTACTTAAAACACATAATACACGTCATTATAACATCCTACATACAGGGTGCGTCATCGCAACCTGACAACGATAATATTAGGTAAATGAATAAAGATAATTTGCACTTTAATGTAGGGAACTGTAGAAAGCAACTGTTAGTTATAAAGATCTTTACAGTGTACCCCGCTGGTAATTGTGTGAAAAGTAAGTAAGCCAGTTCTGTATCATAAATGTTTCATGGTCTCATATTAGTTGAGTTTTTTCTATAATTTTTTTTGTGCAACGCCACATTTCAAAAGCAGATCCGGGATCAGGGTCAGTCCTTCAGGACTAACAAAAACTATGGAAATAGGCCGATTAACCCAATTAATAACTAAGCCAGGTTATAACATACTGTATTTTGAATTGAAAAATTAGTAGTTAGGCCTAAAGCTACGCTATTTTGAGTGCGACATTTCCAAGTAGCTTTGTTTAAATAAATTACTTATCGCGCAATTATTGGTAAATTTCGAATGATCCCATACTTCACAAAGGTTACAAATTTAAATCAATTTTTTTTTATATAGTTTTTCCGTCCCTTGTTTTTTTGGCGAGCTCGTTCTTTTGTTAATTCGGTTGATAGTTGTAATGAATTGAGATGAATTGAGATGGATTGAGATGAATTGAGATGAATTGATATGAATTTAGATGAACTGAGATGAATTGAGATGAATTGACATGAATTGAGATGAATTGAGATGAATTGAGATGAATTGAGATGAATTGAGATGAATTGAGATGAATTGAGATGAATTGAGATGAATTGAGATGAATTGAGATGAATTGAGATGAATTGAGATGAATTGAGATGAATTGAGATGAATTGAGATGAATTGAGATGAATTGAGATGAATTGAGATGAATTGAGATGAATTGAGATGAATTGAGATGAATTGAGATGAATTGAGATGAATTGAGATGAATTGAGATGAATTGAGATGAATTGAGATGAATTGAGATGAATTGAGATGAATTGAGATGAATTGAGATGAATTGAGATGAATTGAGATGAATTGAGATGAATTGAGATGAATTGAGATGAATTGAGATGAATTGAGATGAATTGAGATGAATTGAGATGAATTGAGATGAATTGAGATGAATTGAGATGAATTGAGATGAATTGAGATGAATTGAGATGAATTGAGATGAATTGAGATGAATTGAGATGAATTGAGATGAATTGAGATGAATTGAGATGAATTGAGATGAATTGAGATGAATTGAGATGAATTGAGATGAATTGAGATGAATTGAGATGAATTGAGATGAATTGAGATGAATTGAGATGAATTGAGATGAATTGAGATGAATTGAGATGAATTGAGATGAATTGAGATGAATTGAGATGAATTGAGATGAATTGAGATGAATTGAGATGAATTGAGATGAATTGAGATGAATTGAGATGAATTGAGATGAATTGAGATGAATTGAGATGAATTGAGATGAATTGAGATGAATTGAGATGAATTTAGATGAATTGAGATGAATTGAGATGAATTGAGATGAATTGAGATGAATTGAGATGAATTGAGATGAATTGAGATGAATTGAGATGAATTGAGATGAATTGAGATGAATTGAGATGAATTGAGATGAATTGAGATGAATTGAGATGAATTGAGTTGAATTGAGATGAATTGACATATTCTGGCACTCTGGTCCAAAGAAAGCACCGACGTTGAACTGGAAAACAATCCATCGGATGGACAAGGAGAAACAAGGCGGGAGCTCTGACGGTTGCACTTCGTGGAGACGCGTTGGGCATCTTTCAGACGATAACACCCTAAGAATAGAGCTACTACGATTTAGTAAAGAACATGCTGTATGGTCACGCAAACCTACTGCAGGTGATGTTCCGAAAACAAAAATCCATCGAAAGTAGTGCCAAGCTGACGAATAATGAGTATGCATTTTTTTTCTGAAAAGTGTAGTGACGGGCAAAAACGAGTGATTCCAAAAACCGGATGATATCACCTGTATAGTCGCGGTTACCGTTATTAAAAAGTAAATTGGTATAGGGTCGGGTCATCCGGAGACGTAGCCTGAACTAAGCGTCCTTTTAAGCGTGTGCTTTAAATATTGGTATCCATAGTGATTTTTATGGCAAGTTTTTCTTAATGACAATAATATGACTATTATGGTTGTTTGTCACACCAAGGAGAGCTACATCGGTATTGTGCGCCCATTGATGAGAACGAAATTGGGGTATATAGTGAGGCTGATTGTTGCTTCTGTTGTTAGTTGAACAATTTTATCTTAGACATTTCGTTTTTTGTTTTTTGATAAATAAGTTTTATGTGCGTAAATCAAATCTACGGCGCTCTATTTTGTTTTACTGTGATCGTAAGATTTTGAATTTTATTAGCGAACAATAATTATTACTAAAAAGTTTATTGGTATATTATAGTGTAAATTTTACCTTTCAAGTGCATTTGAACATCAATAGAGGCTAAGGCGTATTAAATATGTCTAACAAAAAGCCTCTAATTTCAACTTTAAACCGATTATTTTTTGGTCATAATTTTTTTAAATAAATTCTTTATAATCCTATTGTTGTTTATAATCAGTTAAGGGTTTTCACGCGTGAAATTATGAATGTAATAAACACTGCAGTAAAAGAAGTTGTAACATGGTACTTAATAACAGTTTGGAAAGGGACAATAAAAAGCTGCAACTTGTAGTTACAAAACTTAAAAACCAGGTTGATGCCCAAAAAAGTATAATTAAATGTAAGTCAATACGAATATATAGCATTAGCAGGAAACTGGAGAAAATCTACCTGAAAGACTAATTGCATTTTTTAATAAAAATATAAAGCTGAATATGTCTGTAGTAATTATTGCTTCTAGTCATTGCTATCGTATTGGAGTACATTTACCTGAAATAAATAATATCAAAAGTTTAAGACCAATTGTACTTAAATTTATCGGTGAAGTGCCCAAACAGAATGTTTTGAATAATAGAAAACTTTTATGCGTATGATCATTAAAAATCTTTTAGCTACCTACTCCTACCAGTCACTGAAATCTGCAAATCAAATGTAACAGTATAAATACGTTTGGAGTATTAATAATCGTATTTTTGTTAAAAATAATAACTAGATTTATAGTAATATTAAATCTGTTACTGATTTAAATGCAATTAGCTTATTGATAACATGTTATAATGTATACTGCCACTTGTAAACACTAAGTAGTTATGTCCAATTTAAGCCTTGCTCATATTTAAGCCCTCTCACGTCTAATTTTCAAATCTCAAAAAAACTGCTATTAAATAATCATTTTGAAGTACTAATTAAATTGCTTGTTTTTTAAATATTGTCAAGGATAACAAAAAAGTTGTTACATACGCTGGTCATATCTCAAAAACATAAGTTAGGAAACTTAATTTTGAAACACCAACACACTCAATTATTACATGCTCGTCCTCAGATAACATTAGCATCCACTCTAAATCAATAATGGCTTCTTTTTGTTAGAACTACTGCTAAACAAGTAATTCATAAATGTGTCACATGTTTTAGGTTTAAAGCTAAAGTGACAATACAACAATCATGGGAAATTTACCTACACACAGAAGCGTATCCAGTCTACGCCACAGGTTTTGACTTTTGTTCTCCATTTAACATGAAAAATAAACGTGGTGAAAAAAGGTTTATGGGGGTGTGTCTTTATATGTCTGACAGTGAAATGCGTTCATTTAGAAGTGCTGTCAGATTTGACTACCAAAAATGTTATCGGTATTTTAAGGAGGTCCATTACAAGACATTTCACATTTACCCGGCCAACGGCACAGATTTTGTAGGCACAGATCAAAAGTTGTCAGGGTTATACTAATTTCTTCAAAAGTCAAGTCATTTTAATAAATGCAATCACCAATTTAAATATTAATTGACACTTTATGCCACCAAAACGTCCAAATTTCGGAGATTTATGAGAAAGTGTTGATAAATTTACAAAGTTTCCCTTAAAACAAGTACCACTTCTTTGTTATACGAAGGATTCAATACTACAATTGTACAGATAGAATAAAACCTTAAATTCAAGGTCGATTTGTCCTATTAGTAGTGATCCAAATGATTTACAAGCGCTAACACTCGCTCATTTTTTGATAGGAGGACCGATTATTTTGCTGGCGGCTCCAAATGTCGGAGGATTAAAAACGTCACGAATTGACAGACATCGTACATCGACTGTTTTCAGTAAGTTTTGGAGACTTTGGAAGATGCAATATATAAATTCGCTGCAAAAACGGTGCAAGTGGACGAGGTCGGCACAGAATTTGAGAATCAACCCTCTGGTGTTAATCAAGATGAATAACATCACTCCAGCGTCGTGGCGAATGGGTCGAATCATGGAACTGCATCCAGTGCTTATTGTCACTTGAAGAACACAAAATTGCGAGTTGCAGATATCTACCCTCAATGGGGGAATTTGTGTGTACGATTTAATTATCTACTTTTCGAGGTTTACTTATGTTAAAAAAAAACAATAAGTATATGACTTGTCAAGTCAATTTGATAGAGAACAATTACTGACAAAAATACAAAAATTTAAATGGTGCCACTGCCACTGCCACATTCCTCATTGAATTGAAGCAGTAGAAGATGATAAGAGCAGTTCACTTAAAGCCAGTAAGATTACAAGAATTTGGTACACTGATAATTTAACATTATGCCTATGCGCGATAAACCCTTGCGCAAATTTAAATTATCGGGAATGGAATTACTGCAGAAATATCGGGAACATCACTACTCCAGCAATTAAGAATGAAAAAAAAAACACCATTGAAAGTAATCTTTGGACTAAATTGAAACAAAATATCAAGTGGAGAACGCCACACAACCTTCCAAAATGGATATTAAAAGACATGAAATAATTTTAATAACAATTTTTTTAAGGATAATTATCGCAGTAGTACACTTAACTAGGATAGTAAGCAAAATTTGAGCACCATTAGCTTTTAAGCAGAGTAAATTATGACTGTATGTGAGAGAGCCCCGTAAACCTCCAACGGGGGAAAAGAGACAAAAAAAAGTACACACCAGTTCCCAGAATAATCTCCTTTTATTTAAGTTTCACCAAACACAAAACAAACCTATCAAGTTGGCATAAAATGTATACGATATCTCGATCACAAACAACTATCACAGTCGGATATTTATAATCTTAGGCTAATTTAATTTTCCCCAAAAGACTAGACAGGTTATGTTAGTCAAAATCATATTTACCATACAAATAGCTTGAATATGTAAATTTTCCCCAATGACTAGCCGAATTGTGCATACATATAAAGCATGCAATTTTTCACAAACTAATACCCAATAACAAATTAATTTTAGTCTAGTATGTTATCGTTTTCCCTAATACAGCTATAACCTTCCGCAAGTAAACAAATATGTCAGTAGTTATGCGGACGTGGGCAAGTCGTTATCTTATCTGCAACAAAATAAGATAGGTTAAGTGATTAATTAATGCTCTCATCCGTTGAAAGATCTTTCAAAGTGTTTCACCTGAAAAGCAAGGTTCATATCCAAACAGCAAATTTTAAATTAAAAAATGTACCAATTTAAAAAGTAATAACTCCTATAATAAGCAAAACTTCATTTACATATAAAGTACTTAAATCCATGAGACGGAATTTAAAAAAAACAATATCCCGCGCTAAAGTTTGACGTAATAACATTAATTAAACAACGAATACAATTGGTACGACACAATAATTTAGATCATGCTACTGCACAGAAAATAACGATAGTAGATAACCAAAATGGGCGTTAAACCCTAATACAGCAATGGGTATTTTGTATGGAATTTCGGTGAATGTGTGTGTGTGTGTGTGTGTGTGTGTGTGTGTGTGTGTGTGTGTGTGTGCGTGTGCGTGTGCGTGTGCGTGCGCGTGCGCGTTTGCGTGCGCGTGCGCGTGCGCGTGTGCGTGTGCGTGTGCGTGTGCGTGCGTGCGTGCGTGCGTGGTGTGTGTGTGTGTGGGTGCGTGCGTGCGTGCGCGCGTGCGGCGTGCGTGCGTGGTGTGCGTGGGTGCGCGGGTGCGCGCGTGCGTGCGTGCGTGTGGGTGTGTGTGGGTGCGTGCGTGTGTGCGTGCGCGCGCGCGTGCGTGTGTGTGTATGAGGGTGAGTAAGTGAGTGAGTGAGGTGGTGGTGGTGAGTGAAGTGAGTGTGAGTGAGTGGTGAGTGAGTGAGTGGTGGTGTGTGTGTGTGTGTGTGTGTATGTATGTATGTATGTATGTATGTATGTATGTGTGTGTGGATGTGGATGTAGGTGTGTGTGTGGGTGTGTGGATGTGTGTGTGTGTGTGTGTGTGTGTGTGTGTGTGTGTGGTGTGTGTATGTGTGAGTGTGCGTTTGCGTGTGCGTGTGTGTGTCCACGATAACTCTAGAACGATAAAACGCACGTACTTGAAATGTTCCTTTAAGCTTGATTTCATTTTTCCTGGAGTTGATTGGATTTTGGGAGAAATACAGCGGTAGATGATGGGGTTTATTGAATTTTATCAAATATTTCTGAAACAGCTACATATTTTGAATATACAAAAAATAGCGACATGTATATCTTAAAATTATAAATTAGTTATGATTTATGTAATTTTATTACACGACCCGTAACACAGCCTTAAAAGTTAATTAAACGAGAATATTATCATATGAAAATGTAAACTTTCACCATTAACACTCATAATAAAATACTTATCTTTTTTGGGATTTTTTAATGGTGTACTTTAAATTATACAATCTAAACGTTTCGATAACACTTACAGTTATCTTCGTCAGTAGTAATGTTTGTTAAAAGTTGTTAAAGATGTAGTAAACAATTTTGTCAAATTTGAAAAATTGAGAATATTATCAGTATTGTTTTTAGAAGAGTGTCCATTAATCTCTATTTGACACGAAATCTTAAATATTCAAGTGATATATTCTAAAAAAGTTCATTATTTCATTTAATTTCCACTTTGTAGGTTGTAAGGTCGTTTTTTTTCCACATCAGATATTTTCGAAACTAATTAATAAATAATAACCGGTTAAAAATTATTTAAATCATAATCATTCGACAGTCTGTCAATCAAATCATTGAAATATTTAATTTTGTTTACGAAAGTATTATTTATACCACGTTACAAGTTACACCACGAAATGTGCCAGTAAACAAATACGTTAGATTACCAAAAATTACATGGGATATAAAACGTGTAAAAATAATGATACAAAATTAAGTCATACTATTTCCTGTAATGTTCAAGAATAAAAAGTCGTTTATATTCTTGTTTGACATGATGTATTCCAGTATAAAGATCCAGTTTGAGCATATATAAACTCGAAATGGGTTCGTTACCCATAAAATACAAAATCTTTCTCATACATGTGTATGGGGTAGGTTTTGTGTTTCATTTATTGTATTTATTGTCTATTCCATCATAAAGGTTTTCCTAATACAATGTTGTATTTAACAAAAATCATTTACGTAAATGTGTAATTGTAGTAGTAATTGTTGATTGAATCGATTCAAGCTATCGATGGCGAGAAAGTTTTTCTAATCAGCTGACTTAAATATTTTTGTGTGCTTTTCATTTGATTTTGAAATCAGCATAAGGGTATAATTAATTATACTATATTGTTAAAAGATAACGTTTCGAAAAGGGAATTTACTGCGTTTTATGAAATGATGCGTCGTCCATCATTCACTACTGCCAAAAAATTAAGTAAAAACTAATTTCATCATAATATATAACTCCTGACGCTGGAGGTTTTATTTAGCTATATTATATGATTCAATTTAAGTGCCAATAGAATCAATCTATTGAAAAGACTGTGTTGATAATTCGTGAAAGTCAATATAAAGTTGGAGTGGTGCCAGGTCATTGCTTTAAACTGAAATATTTTTATTGATTTTGTAAATTACCATTAATTAAAAATAAAATACATGTTAAGTTCACTGGCTGCTTATATAATATTAATTTATCTTAGAAATTGAATGAAAAAAGATGTAGGTACCTACCTGTATTATAAATAAGGCAGAAGGCTCATTAAAGTTTGATTAATATGCAAGGAGTTTGTGAAGTTTCATTAAAAATTAACTTGGTTACGAATTTTCTTTGTGTGAAACGATTTAAGATTGCACAAATGTTTGGTTTTTACTTTATTGCATAATAATCACTTTTAAATTAGTTATAACAAACTTTTTTTGAGAAGAAAAATATTCAGAAAAGTTGAATATTTTTAGTATATTAGCAAAGATAATTTCATTAAAAGCGTTTAGAACACTGTTTTATTTTGAAAAATTATCTTGAGGTAAGTAAAACCCCAAAGAAAGACTCCAGCAAGCTTCTTAATTTTGACGAAATTGGATGTAGTGGTTGTTCAAAAAGATCGTTATAAGATAATACTAGATTTACCTATGTGTTAACGGATCCTAAAATGAAATCATTACTAAATGTGAGTTTAATATAATTTATTAATTTCCAATTATAGTTAAAATGTTATGTTGATGCTTTACTTAGGGGATCTCAATTCCCAATTATACCTATTGCCATCACATGAGACCGGAGGTCCATTACGTTTATGATAAAGATAATAGAAACAGTAGAATATTCATATTCATGCTTGTTAATTTAATTTCTGTTTACAGTAAGATGCATAATTATAAAATGTCCGTCCGAACATCATATTCTTTTGAATAACTAATATAAGCTTTACAAAATTGGTATATATCTGCATGATTGATGAAAGTCACGAATCGCTTAAAAGTTATCAGCAATTTTAAATTTTCAATTTCCGTTTATTAAACCATTTACGGTTGTACATATTTATGATTAAAAATTATACTAATAAACTTAAAAATGAAGAATAAAAAATAAAATTCCAATATCTACAAAGCGTACTCAACAATAAACACAATTTTCGCTAAAATATTGTTTTTAAAAGGACGCTAGAAATTTCATTATAAAAGCGTAAACCAAGTAGCATAAATGCTTTTACCGAAAATTGAGTTTTATTATACAAGCGTTTAAAAGCACGACTTCTAAAATTTTATATTAAAAGATTTTCGAACATCTATTGAACTACCGGAAGAAATACAATGACTTCAAATATATTTACAGACAAACAATCGGTATAATAACAAATATGTTGTTAACATAAACAAGGACGGTATGTATAGTTGTATCATTAATACAACTATTACCACAAAACTGAAGTGATGCTACTGGGTAGAGTTGTAATCTTATTTTTAAGGCTAACACGCATATTCATTACGTTAGTTAAAAAAATTTTTATCTTACATAGACAATACTGTAGTGTCGATTCTAAGAACACAAATTTTTGGCAATGCAAACTTTACAAGATATTCTTTGCACAATTAGTTTAAATATCTTGTCGGTATAATTTTGGAATAATTTATGTACAGTTAAATCATTTTTGATCCCAATTCCTGACGTTTATAAGCATTCCTTACGAATCTGTTTTCTTGACAAATTTCTTTCATCTCCTCTTACTTCGCTAGAAAATATTATACCCAAAATTCTGCTAGAAAAACTGTGAGATTTGTGCACTGTACGCAATTAAACACATTGTACTAAAGGTGAATAGACGAGGGTCCACTTGACCTTTCAATTTTTGGTTTAAATGCTTTTTAATGACTTCTTGGAATTCGTAATAATGGCATGGTTTTTCTTAGATCATTATGGTTGATTAACTTTAATGTCTTCGATTTTAATTTAAAAAAATTTGGTGCTAAAAATTAGCAGTATTTTTCATGAATCGCAAATTAAGAAACTACAAACTATTATAATAAGATTCTCGAGGTTGAAGTCAACATCTTGAAACTTGTTTATTCATTTAAGATCCCCTTGATAGCAACTGGTTTCAAATCAACATCTTAAATTAATTTGTTATTTTCGAAAATAAGTAAAAAACATAAATCTGATTTAATAGTAATTAATGCTTGGGGTTGATGGGTGATTTTAACGCAATAAATGATAACACACAACTAGTATATTGTGCAAATTAAAACAGATTTATTACTACCAATCTACTGAAGAAATATTTAAGAAATTAATATTACATGAAAGCGAATTTTTTTCTGAACAATCCTGCGACTGAATATTTTAATAACTTTGTTGTTAACTGTAAAAAAAGATAATGAAATTTACGAAAATTCCGGCATTTACGGTTCAATAGATAGCAAAGACTTAGCGATTTTTGTATTCGTAGGAAATGTAGATTTCTTGTTCTCTATGGATTATTGCAAATTTGTTTTAGGTTTTTCTTATTAACAACAATAATATAGTGAAAGGAAAATTCCAATGCGAAAATATCTCTGCAGCAGTTGATTTATGGTACCTATAACGAGTAGCGCCGAGTACTGTAAAAGCGAACCCTCTAAATTGTTTCATGACACTGCCATTCCCTCAATTATTTCTTACGATTTCGTTCTCATCCTTAGCCGATGTGAATTTCTGGGGAAATTTCAGGATAGCTGTTTGATGTTATTCAGATTCACTTGCTTTCGGTGTTTTATGCTGTGCTTAACTATCCGATTGAACAGTGTGCTATTCTTTGACTTTTGATATTAAAATAAGTGTTTTAATTATTATTAGTATATATAGTGCCATAGTCTTAGTTAGTTTAGTGTTAATGTATGCTCGAAATACTTTTTGGTGTATAGTCTCTGAGAAATTACGACTAAAAATTATTTTTATTTACTGGTAAGTAATTATGAATAGTAGTAGTAAATTATATATTTTCCTTTTTTAAGAAAATAGGTATGGCCAAGTCTAATGGGAAAATAATTAGGAGGGTGACACGCAGGAAACGCATGAAAGGGAATGCTGCAAGTTTAATTAATTGGAGAGAACAGCAAGTAAGAATAGATTCTCATACAATCTCATGTAATCCTGCAAGCACTCCGGATTCGCCTCCTGACAATACCTCGACAGAAAATTCTGAACGTTTTCGTGACTCACCTCCTGACAAAACTTCTACACAAACCGACAGGGTTCTTTCTTCTCTTTCTCATCACGAACGTATTCAAAACGTGTAGGTAGCGGACCGCTAAAATTTTATTATTGTAATAAAGGTTTATCAAATCGCCATTGTTAACACGATAGAAAAGATAATTAGTGGATTAATTAATATCTTGATAATACGTCGTAATTTGCTAATGTTTTCAAAATATTTTATTTTCGATATTTTATGTAAGGAATGTGAGATTGTTTGTGACTAATATTTGGCTAGGGTTGTAAAACACAATTGTGGCGGTACAGACCGCGATCAAAAGATATCTTTGTTACTTGGAAACTCGAGAGAGAAATGTAGGCTTGTTACGGACGAATGCATATTTTTAAAATTAAGATGTCGTACAATAATTAATATGAAACTGTTCCAACGTAAATTAATGTTTCTTGTTTTTATATTACTGTTGGAAAAGATAGGAGTTGATTGCGGGAGTGAAGTGGTTGGGTTGGAAATCGAAGGAAAGGTAGTTACAGTTAGAGTGTAAATCGAGCCACATCAATTTTTGGGTTAATTAAATACCTTTATTGTAAACAGTATGGCTTTAAAATAATTTTTGCGTGTACAGTTTTCTTTTGAGTTCGCCAACACTAAGTTGTCTTTCTTTCGCCTATGTTAACGATTTGTGTATGTGAATATTTTTTCTAGTGTAAGTATTTATTTTATATAACTAAAAGCTCAGCAAATCATTTGCCAGTCTAGATAACATATTAAATACCAAACATTGTCTTGGGAAGGTATCTTATTCGTACGCGGAGTCATTAAGCTGAAATCTGCTAAAATAAAAGGACAGTACAGGGCCATCTCACTCTGGTATTTGTGCGAAGTACCATTGTTGGTTGTTGGTTATATTTATAATTGTGTAGAGGTGGCTGGTGGATGGGTATATGATACCGTTGGTTACTAATTGTAAAAGGCAATTGCCAGTAGGTACACACTCCCAGGCCAGACCATTAAACACCTCGAATTTTTATTTCTATTGTTTCTATATGTTGTATAGATGAATGAGTAGAAGGAGGCACCTGTCGCCGCCATCTTGGATTTTGACGTCACAAGATCGCCCACGTGGAGACCGCATTTTCCACCTTATTTTTACTCGCTTACGTGTAGGACGTATTTTTCACCTATTTTACACATCCACGTGTGAGGCCGTATTTTCAACCCTTTCTTCTCGAAGGTCCTTTTCAACCTAATTATTTTTACTTGCGCACGTGTAGGACGTATTTTTACCCTTATTTTGAGATGGTGATTTTTCATTATTTTTATTAATACAAGATGATCTTTAATTATTTTTATTAATTAATTATCCTAGGAAATTCTCATTCTGATAGTTTATAAGATGATGATGATCTTTAATTATTTTATTAATTATTGTTTATTAATTATTTTTTATCCTAGGAAATTCTTAATCTGATAGCTTTTAAGATGATGATGATCTTTAATTATTTTTATTAATAAATTATTTTTAACCTGAGGAAATTCTTAATCTGATAGCTTTAAGATGATGACGATCTTTATTTATTTTATTAATTAATTATTTTTACTCGCTTACGTATAGGACGTATATTTTCACCCTATTTTTTACACACCCACGTGTAGGACGTGTTTTATCACCCCTATTTTATGACAGCTCACGTATAGGATGCGTATTTTCAACCCTCATGGTTTCTTTTGGGAGTTATTTTTCAAACCTTATGGTTGTATTAAGGACCTTTTGACAGCTAGGACTTTTTTTGTGGTTGCTAACGTGAGGACAGTTTTTAGGGGGTGGGGACTGGTCTTGGATTGGACTAGGGCTGTATTTAGGAGCGGGGGCTGAACTAGGGCTGGGGCTGTATGTAGAGCTAGGGTTGGAGCTTAGGGCTGGGGGCTGGTCTAGGGGTAAGTCTTAGGGTTGTTTTCTGGTAATTATCTTCAGCCCCAATTAAGGTCCTTTTGGTTGTAACCCCTGGAGGTTGCACACGCATACAATGTTGGAAATTGCATAAAGATTATTATTTAGTCTATTTAAACGAAGCTGCTGGTGGAGTATCTGTTAGTATCGTTTAGCGATTCAAGATGAAAGGTCAGTTTAAGCACCCCTTTTCGGCTATAGTTGCAGGTCCGTCGGGGTGTGGGAAATCGTTGATTTTCTAAAAAATATCGAAACCGCCTGCGATACAGGTTTTGAAAAAATTATCTGGTTTTACAGTGAGTGGCAGCCTTTATTCAAAGATCTCTGTGGAGTTTCAAAGGGTTTACCTGATATGGAACAATTTGACAGGAAAACCTGTCTTAATAATAATTGACGATCTAATGCGCGAAACTAACGGTTCCGTGGTTGATATTTTTACAAAGGGCTGTCATCATCGAAATCTAAGTGTGTTTTCCTTAACGCAGAACATATTTCATCAAGGACGTGGACAGCGGGATATTTCTCTCAACGCACATTACATAATTTTGTTTAAGAACCCACGTGACAGAGCTCAGATACAGCATTTGCAAGACAGATTTCGCCGGATAACACAAAATTTTTAGAGGCGGCGTACCAAGATGCTACTTCAAGTCCGCACGGATATTTATTGTTCGATTTAAAACAGAATACACCGGATGTGCTACGTTATAGAACAAACATATTTGGGCCTCAAGGTATCTGCCAGGTATATATAGCTAAAAAGGGTTTAAGTCTCACAGTCATAAAGATTACATCATATATGATGGGTGACGTTTTAAGCGAGAACACTGATATCCTATGCATTAGCCAGATTAAGTAAAAGTCAACGTGACGCTTTATTGAAATGTTTGGATAGTAAGCAGGTGGAGTGTATTTGCAGTGTGCACATAACATTTTAAAAGGTCGTGTACCTCTGTCAGCTGATCAAAAGCAGCGACTCTCTCAACATAAGCACACTTTAAGACGCTTGGCACAGAGAGGTGAATCTATAAAAAAAGAAACAGTTTCTTGTACAGAAAGGTGGTGCATTTCTACCACTCCTGTTAGGACCATTACTCGGCGGAATTCTGGTAATCTGTTTCAATAACCATGGACCACATCTGAAGAAGATGATTATTCTACCGATGGACTTTATACAGCGCTTACAGGCACCAGATGTTACAAAAACAACATTTTAACGCAGCTGGGTAACGATATGATAAAGTTTTAAAACTAAAATGACCGACCATGACAAATGGCAGCAGTACAACCAAGTTCTTCAAAGGTATCTACACTTTTCCAATCAGTTACGTCAGCCCACCAGTATAACAATAAGCGGTGACGCTGCTGTGATATTAGAGATTTACCGCAACGCAAAGGTCTGACGACGAGATAGTATCAACGCTTCCGCCTTCATATAAGAGAAAAGGCGCGTATTTGTTACGTATACTGAATACGAGCAGCGATGTTTTTGGAGAAAAGGGTACTGTCACAATAAAAGGCGAGATCATGCCACATTCCAACATTATCGATCTGGTTCACGAGACGTTAAGAAAACGAAAACCACAAACCCGCGCGGTTGGCAGTTTGCGACGTACATTAAAGAGATAAATATATCACGAGTGTTTATCGGAAATACGCAAAGGTATGATGTTTCTGTATCACCCAGTTGGAACAGACCCTCACAACTATAGGTGAGAATTACGATGCTGATAGTGAAACGCGGGAAACACCGAGAAAATCTCTCAAAGAAGAAGAAGGACTTTCACTAGATTGGATTCGTGGCGGCCATAACATGGATGCTGTATACTATGATCCCTCTCACCCTGCAGGGTTCGCTGGTATAACAACTTTAACTAATGCTGTAAAAGTAGATATGGTGAAGTAAAAACTGGCTACAGACACAGGAAGCTTATACGGTACATAAACCAGTCAGAAAAAGTTTCCACGAAATAAATATATTGTGAGTAACCTTTACGAATTGTGGCAGCGGATCTTCGTGATATGCGAACTTTAAGTAAACACAATAGTGGATACAACTACATACTAACGGTAATTGATGTATTTAGCAAGAGGGCATGGGCGAGAGCACTTAAAACGAAAACAGCCTCATCTGTAATTGAAGCATTCGCGGATATTCTTAAGGATTGCGACAATACCCCGGCAAATCTACAGACGGATAAAGGCAAAGAGTTTGTGGCGAGCAGCGTGCAAAACTTTTTCAAGAAACAAAATATCAATTTCTATGTAACAAATAACCCTGATGTAAAAGCATCTGTAGTTGAAAGATTTAATAAAACATTGAAAACAAAGATGTGGCGTTATTTCACTTACAAAAATAATTCCTACAGATATATTGATGTACTCGAAAGACTTGTGACTGCCTACAATAGCCCTCATTCAAGTATAAAGATGGCCCCCTCGGCTGTAAACGATAAAAACATTTTGGAAGTGTGGAATAACCTGTACGCGAAAGGTTTAGGTCCAGTACGCCATCCTAAATATAAAGTCGGCGAGCATGTCAGAATCGCCAGAACTAAGTACACCTTTGAGAAGGGATATGAAACGAATTGGAGCGAGGAAGTTTTACAATTAGCACGGTGATAAAAGAAGACCTCCAGTTTATAGAATAATCGATCTTAATAACATCCTGTTGAGGGCACCTTTTACGAAGAAGAATTGCAAGTTGTTACGGTTGATAAAGATACTCTATTCAAAGTCGATAAGATTCTAGCAGAGAAGGGCCGTGGGCGAAATAAACAATACCTGGTCAAGTGGCGTGGATACAGTGACAAATTTATAGTTGGGTGTTAGCTTCGCAGCTGAGAGATATATAAAAATGGAGTTTTATCTTACCTTATTGAGTAATAGCTCTATGACGTATTTTCCAGGTAATATGACGTCAAGTTTTATTACGCAACTGCCAAAACGAATAAGATTAATGGGCTCGTGGGTGTAGGGATATCGGAAATTCAGTACCCATGTTTTTTGCCGCTGTAAGTGCAACAGATAATTTAATTTATTATAGAACAGAGCCACCTGACGAGTACGCGTTAGAAACGATATTAAAAAGGCTGCGGAATATTTTCAACTCGACAACGAGATCATTTATATTGAAGATGGCTGGTACGTGATACGATTCGCTTCGGAAATTACGCCCGCATAGAAGAAATTATCAGCGAGTTAAATAACCATGTACTAATAAGTAAATTGCTAACAATCGAATATCATAATCTAACTAAGCGCGTCCTACGAAATTAAAAACTCAGCTTTCGCTATTCGGATTCTTACAACGTCTAGCCTTACAATTGGGTTATCGACCGTATCAGAACATAGCCATGGAACCAATACCCCTCACCCCGCTAGTATATGGATAGGATTACCAACTCAGATGTTTGTTTATTGCGACATCGTTGAACCGCAAATTGTGGGTGATGTTTATTATTATTATTATTATTGCCATTTATTGAACACTAAATAAAGTTATTTACAAAACAGAGTTAAACTTAAAATTAGTGCACAAAGGTCGAAGTTCAGTCTTGCCAAATGTGAAGACATTTGGCGACTGTTCTGCATAAACCTAACAATAAAATTGTCATTACTGTCTGCTCATTAGAGTTGGCGGAGACGAATTTTAAATTTATTAAATGGTAATAATTTTATTCTTTCAGGTATAGAATTATAATTTATCGCTATATTATAGGAGAAAGACCTTTTAAACATTTGTGATTTATGAGTAGGAATTAGAAGTAGATTTTGTTTCTTAAATTGAAGTTGTGAATTTCTGATGAAAATTCGATTTTCTTGTACAGATACGAGGAGTTCTGGTATTAATTATTTGTGGTATAAGCAAGTTGAATGCAAAACTCTTCTGTTGCCCATGTTAAGCCAGTCTATTTCATGGAGCTTGTAGTGGATTGACTCATGTTTTTTATGCAAAAATAAACCTGAGGCAACAGTTTTGTATGCGTTGTATTCTTTTAGAGTCAAACTATCAATACAAGGTCCATACACAGCATCACAAAAATTAAATTGGGACAGAACTAGTGTGTCACACAGTAGTGCTCTTGTGCCACGATTCAAAAGTTTACGTTTATTATAGAGTACTTTTAAGTTTATAACAGCTTTTTTAATGTAGTTGGTTATATGGTTCTTAAATCTAAGCTTAGAATCAATTACTAATCCAAGATTTCTACCGTGTCAGAGATTGTAATATCCACGTAATCTCCGCTTATGCGTATAATAAATATTACTTCATAAAACTATGCTTACGGGGTCATAAAGATGGTCTTTTCGCCTGCACACTACATACCGGTAATGACACGGGAATTTGAAAACATCGAGATTAATATAAAACAGATACGGGTGCAGCAATGCCATTTGAGTTTGAAACGTCGTGCCTGAAGCTACACTTTAAGAAAGTACAATAATAGTTTGCCCTTATCAGCAATATTACATGAATCAGGCCGGTATCGGTATCGTTCTATTTACAAAGGTGCGCCCTATCAACGCGGTCATGGAATAGGAGCTGGTTAGGTGGTATATTTAGAAGTATAATACCGTTATTTAAGTCTGGCGCAAAGGCTATTGGTAAAGAAGCTCTTAGAACGGGTGCTAATATTCTTGGTGACGTCATAGAGTATCAACCTATTAAGGAATTGTTTCAAGAAAGATTTCAAGAGGCAGGTAGAAACCTTAAGCGTAAAGCCGACGAGAAAATCGATAAAATGATGGAGGGTTCGGGTTATAAAAGAGTACGTCTGACCGATAATAATCAGTCTCCACTGAGAGTTGTTGCTAAGAAGAAGTCTGCTTACGACGATATATTTTCAAGATAATCGCTTTTCTACATGCACAATCGTGTGAATGTGTCAAGTCCGAATTGGATTTGTTCGCTTTACCATCGACGCAGACAAGTATCGAGAGCGGTGAATGGATATCTTACAAGCCCTTATCAGCTCTGAGTGATGATGCCCCAATAAATTTGTAGTCTCCGGAAATGGAAACGATTATATAGATTTAAGCCAGACCATGCTGTACATTACAGCTAAAGTTCTAAACACGATGATTCAGCACTTACAGACGCTGATGTTGTAGCACCGGCGTACTGGACCTAAACCTTTCGCGTACAGGTTATTCCACACTTCCAAAATGTTTTTATCGTTTACAGCCGAGGGCCATCTTTATACTTCAATGAGGGCTATTGTTGTAGGCAGTCACAGGTCTTTCGAGTACATCAATATATCTGTAGGAATTTCTGTAAGTGAAATAACGCCACATCTTTGTTTTCAATGTTTTATTAAATCTTTCAACTACAGATGCTTTTACATCAGGGTTATTTGTTTTGCACGCTGATCGCCACAAACTCTTTGCCTTTATCCGTCTGTAGATTTGCCGGGTATTGTCGCAATCCTTAAGAATATCAGCGAATGCTTCAATTATAGCTGAGGCTGCCTTCGTTTTAGTGCTCTCGCCCATGCCCTCTTGCTAAATACATCAATTACCGTTAGTATGTAGTTGTATCCACTATTGTGTTTACTTAAAGTTCACATATCACGAAGATCCGCCTGCCACAATTCGTAAAGGTTACTCACAATATATTTATTTCGTGGAAACTTTTTCTGACTGGTTTATGTACCGTATAAGGTTGCTGTGTCTGTAGCCAGTTTTTACTTCACCATATCTACTCTTTGCAGCATTAGTTAAAGGTGTTATACCAGCGAACCCTGCAGGGTGAGAGGGATCATAGTATACAGCATCCATGTTATGGCCGCCACGAATCTAAATCTAGAGAAAGTCCTCTTCTTCTTCTTTGAGAGATTCTTCTCGGTGTTTCCCGCGTTTCACTATCAGCATCGTAATTCTCAACTATAGTTGTGAGGGTCCGTTCCACACTGGGTGATACAGAAACATCATACCTCTGCGTATTTCCGATAAACGCTCGTGGTATATTTATCTCTTTAATGTACGTCGCAAACTGGCGCCAACCGCGCGGGTTTGTGGTTTTCGTTTTCTTAACGTCTCGTGAACCAGATCGATAATGTTGGAATGTGGCATGATCTCGCCTTTTATTGTGACAGTACCCTTTTCTCAAAAACATCGCTGCTCGTATTCAGTATACGTAACAAATACGCGCCTTTTCTCTTATATGAAGGCGGAAGCGTTGATACTAACTCGTCGTCTGTCAGACCTTTGCGTTGCGTAAATCTCTAATATCATCAGCAGCAGCGTCACCGCTTATTGTTATACTGGTGGGCTGACGTAACTGATTGGAAAAGTGTAGATACCTTTGAAGAACTTGGTTGTACTGCTGCCATTTGTCATGGTCGGTCATTTTAGTTTTAAAACTTTATCCATATCGTTACCCAGCTGCGTTAAAATGTTGTTTTGTGTAACATCTGGTGCCTGTAAGCGCTGTATAAAGTCCATCGGTAGAATAATCATCTTCTTCAGAGTGTCCATGGTTATTGAAACAGATTACCAGAATTCCGCCGAGTAATGGTCCTAACAGGAGTGGTAGAAATGCACCACTTTTCTGTACAAGAAACTGTTTGTTCTTTTTATAGATTCGCCTCTCTGTGCCAAGCGTCTTAAAGTGTGCTTATGTTGAGAGAGTCGCTGCTTCTGATCAGCTGACAGAGGTACGACCTTTTAAAATGTTATGTGCACACTCGCAAATACACTCTACCTGCTTACTATCCAAACATTTCAATAAAGCGTCACGTTGACTTTTACTTAATCTGGCTAATGCACGTAGGATATCAGTGTTCTCGCTTAAAACGTCACCCATCATATATGATGTAATCTTTATGACTGTGAGACTTAAACCCTTTTTTAGCTATATATACCTGGCAGATACCTTGAGGCCCAAATATGTTTGTTCTATAACGTAGCACATCCGGTGTATTCTGTTTTAAATCGAACAATAAATATCCGTGCGGACTTGAAGTAGCATCTTGGTACGCCGCCTCTAAAAATTTTGTGTTATCCGGCGAAATCTGTCTTGCAAATGCTGTATCTGAGCTCTGTCACGTGGGTTCTTAAACAAAATTATGTAATGTGCGTTGAGAGAAATATCCCGCTGTCCACGTCCTTGATGAAATATGTTCTGCGTTAAGAAAACACACTTAGATTTCGATGATGACAGCCCTTTGTAAAAATATCAACCACGAACCGTTAGTTTCGCGCATTAGATCGTCAATTATTATTAAGACAGGTTTTCCCCGTCAAATTGTTCCATATCAGGTAAACCCTTTTGAAACTCCACAGAGAATCTTTGAATAAAGCTGCCGCTCACTGTAAAACCAGATAATTTTTCAAAACCTGTATCGCAGGCGGTTTCGATATTTTTTAGAAAATCAACGATAAAATACGATTTCCCACACCCGACGGACCTGCAACTATACCCGAAAAGGGTGCTTAAACTGACCTTCCATCTTGAATCGCTAAACGATACTAACAGATACTTCACCAGCAGCTTTGTTTAAATAGACTAAATAATAATCTTTATGCAATTTCCAACATTGTATGCGTGTGCAACCTCCAGGGGTTACAATCAAAGGACCTTAATTAAGGCTGAAGATAATTACCAGAAAACAACCCTAAGACTTACCCTAGACCAGCCCCAGTCCTAAGCTCAACCCTAGCTCTACATACAGCCCCAGCCCCAGTTCAGCCCCGCCCTAAATACAGCCCTAAGCCAAGCACCAGTCCCACCCCTAAATACTGTCCTCACGTTAGCAACCACAAAAAGTCCTAGCTGTCAAAAGGTCCTTAATACAATCATAAGGTTTGAAAATAACTCCCAAAAGCAACCATGAGGGTTGAAAATACGCATCCTATACGTGAGCTGTCATAAAATAGGGGTGAAAAAACACGTCCTACACGTGTGTAAAAATAGGGTGAAAATACACGTCCTATACGTAAGCGAGTAAAAATAATTAATTAATAAAATAAATAAAGATCGTCATCATCTTAAAGCTATCAGATTAAGAATTTCCTCAGGTTAAAATAATTAATTAATAAAATAATTAAAGATTATCATCATCTTAAAAGCTATCAGATTAAAATTTCCTAGGATAAAAATAATTAATAAAAATAATTAATAAAAATAATTAAAGATCATCATCTCAAAATAAGGGTAAAAATACGTCCTACACGTGCGCAAGTAAAAAATAATTAGGGTTCAAAAGGACCTTCGAGAAGAAAAGATTGAAAATACGGCCTCACACGTGGATGTGTAAAAATAGGGTGAAAAATACGTACTACACATAAGCGAGTAAAAATAAGGGTGGAAAATGCGTCTCCCATGTGGGTGGTCTTGTGACGTCAAAATCCAAGATGGCGGCGACAGGTGCCTCCTTCTACTCATATAAAAGCAATAGAAATAAAAATTCGAGTGTTTAATGGTCTAGCCTATGTGTACCTACTAATATGTAACCTGAGAGAGGAGCACTGTATTTTTCTAACGCTCAAACTTATATTTAGGTCACGATGTTAGTGATCTATTTATAACTCACCCTTGTAAGGCTTTGTTTTAATGAGTTTTTTTGTCAGTTTGTTTAAGTACAATTATTTGCCTGCGAGCTGATTTCTCTTCGTATGTGCTTTATTGTAATTTGACTTATGTATTCTGTGCTTTGGTGGTTACTAAACAATTGAGTACGGGTAAATTCCTTGTCTATTTTCTTTTGTCCTTGCCTTTACCTTATTATCACCTGTGCAATTTTACTGTTGTGGTATTTTATATGTACTGTAATTTGCTTTATTGTTTTATGTGCTTGTTTACTTAAAGACCGGCATGATTGGCTTTAAAGGGCCACATGTTTGGTGTTACGATTTTTATTATGATTTTTATTCTAATTATTTATGACCCAATTGCGCGTGTGACTACATTTGGTTTTTTTCATTGTGTTCCTGTGTAACTAAACTGCTTTTTATTCATTTTCTCTTAATGTTATAACTTCGTACGCACTTTAACCTGATTTAATGGTGTTGTGTTATTTGATTTATTAATGTACCTGTGTAATCACTTAATTATGAATAAAGTGGGTTTGATTGACGGTTCTTTCCCACAAGAGTATATTAACGGGCTGAACCACCGCTGCGCAACGCTCGTTCATTTTAATTTGAGTAGTTTCATTTTTCTTCCTGCCCCTCATGGTGCAACACTTACCACATCCAGACTATCTAATTTAGATAGCACAACGTACCTACCACTAGACGGCCACTTCGTTTAATCAGATTTGAGGTTTGCGAGTAATTAAATATCAGACTTGTAAATAAATTCTCATGTTTTAATTATTGCCCGGAAAGTCAATGTAGGGCAGACAATTAATTTCAGTAATAGTGACATTATTGTCAGTCAAGTCAAGATAAATCACTTAGCGATTGTTTTGTTCTTGAATTTGCATTATTGCAAATAAGTTCAAATTACGCTTTCAAGATAGGGTACCTGGGGGCGCTACAAACGAAAATGAAACATTGACTACATCTAAAGGAGATATGTTTAGGGTGAGAAATGTTATCAAAAGATATGAATTAAAAATCACACATCAAAATTACATTTGAAGGAAACATAATTATAAACATCTTTTATTTGATAAAGCAACCAAAAAAAATATGTAATCACAGCAAAATATCTGAATGTACCTTCGATAATCTTATTTTAATCAGAGAAGTTAGGAAAGTGGGTTAATTTTAAAAAGAATTCTAAATGTTCAATGTGCAATTGCAATTCGGCTGAATACTTACCAGAGATCAACATAAATGAAGCCGCTGTTTCTGCAATATTAGGAATTGGATGTGGATATTATAATCTAGGAGAGTTTATGACATGTATGGATATTCCTTGCATGATATCAAAAACTTATCAAAAATATTACCAACTTGTTTCTAATCGTCGGCAAAATACTGCAATCAATGCAATGAAAAAAGCTGCTGAAGAAGAAGCTAATCATGCAAGGGAAATAAATTATGTTGATGAAGATGGATATTCTCTTGTTCTTGTGGTGGTTGATGGTTGCTGGTCTAAGAGGTCGTATGGTACTAACTATAATGCTCTTTCTGGAGCTGCGGTCATAGTTGGGCAACATACATGCAAACTATTAGTTTTAGGTATTCGAAACAAAAATTGTGTTATTTGTTCACGTAATAAAATGGAACAAGTAGAGCCACATGCGTGTTAAAAAAATCAGGAGGAGAGTTCCACATCTATGGAATCAGAGATAACCCTAAAAGGATTTAAATCAAGTGTTGAAATGTATGGAATAAAATAGAATATTTAAACTGCAGGAATTGTAAAATCAATACTGTATAGATCCTATGTGATATCCAAAGTCCCTTGGTTGAACCATATGAAACTTCATGTAAGCAAAAATGGAATTGGAAGCTAAATTTAACCAAAAGATTGCCGCCAGTGACCTTTTTACTTACAATAAATTATTCCTTCACCCTCACCAGATAGAATAATAGAAGAAAAGGATACTCTAGTGAAAATAAAAAGCTCATACACGGCATTTAAACAAAAATATTCACATGGCGAAACTGTTGAAAAAAAAGTAATAACTTTTTGGAAACAAAAAGATGGCTTTTTAAAAATTAATAAAAGTCATGACTGGTATTACCAAATTCAAGCCCAATTGGAAATAGCAAACAAAGAAGTGTGTCTGTTATGTGTACGGACAGGAGAAATTAAATTAAAAATTGAGAAAATTAAAACAGATAGAGAATTTTGAGCAACTAGGGAAGCCTAGCTGAAGAATTTTTATATGAAATGTTTACTCCCAGAAATAATTGATGCCATATTCTAGAAATATGCCCCTTAGAGATATGACGATGAAGAGTGTAGCAAAATAAGGTAGTCAAAAGTGCCGTCACAATAATTTAAGAACTTTTTTGGTGAAAAATTTAATTGATGATTAGGAGATGCCTCGAACGCAAAATTTGGATTGCACAGTAGGTACTAGGTATTTCATGTTACTTTTCTGTCATCTGTAAAATTAGGGCGTGAATTTTTATTATTAATCCATCCATAGGTATGTAATAATTCACTTTCCAGTTCTACCTATATTGTAATAATGTTCAACAAACAAAAGTTGTGGCAACATTTTTTGGACATACGGTGTACCTAACCATTTACTAATTATACTATCATACTAATGTTACCTAACGTGTAATAATAACGTTTGGAATTATTTGAGATATTTGACTGTGGGCTACTTTCTACCCAAACAGAGGGTAGTCATACTTTCCTTACAATTCGTCGCTCGCCGTTGACTGTGTTTTGTTTGCTACTAAATATTTTGTACTGTTTTTTCATATCATTAAATTGTTAAATTGTTTTATTAAAAAAATCGTAATGTTGATCAGAAAAAGCAAATAATCATAGTCACCCAGTATACATTTATTTAGTTCTTAAATTGAAAACGTGTAAATGTGTGCATAAAAGTACAATTTTTATAAACATATAAATTCACTTGTTACCCACATGTTTCTATTGATGCGGTTATCATTTTTACATTTATTCTATAGTTAACTTTCGTTGTTGCGAAAACAACAGCTGTTTATATAATTCCTAAATAACATAAATTCTACTTAGTAATAAAAAAAAGTAATAAGACTTCTGACATTTTAAAATTTATCATAACGTGTAAAAATGCTTAAAATCATCTGAAATGGCCAGAAATGGCTCAAAACGATTAAAAATGCATTTTAGAAAAATTTTGACCAAAGGGCCAAAAAAGTTTTTTCCCAAAAATAATCTCAAATGGTCAGAAATGGCCAAAAACGTGTAAAAATGAAAAAAAAAGTCGAAAATTTTTGACCAAAGGGCCAAAACTTTTTTTAAAAAATCGTTTCAAATTGCCAGAAATGGCTTAATACGTCTAATGGGATAAAAAAACCTCGTACATTATGCGTCTTGAACTCGAGACGCCGAGACATCAACCAAACGCGCTGTCACAGCGCTACCGGAGGAGTTCACGAACAAACGAAAAACTTGGTAGATATTCAATTCTAGGATGGTTCACTTAGTTGCCTACGTAAAGGCGTGCTACGAATAGCCGTTCGTATTTATACACTCTATAATAGCCGAAATCTGTAATTCCATGTTGACTGGACAGATTTCGTTTAAATGTTCATCATTACGTCTACCCATGGATCCGAACCAGGGTACCAAATTTCATGACGATCGGATTATCTTTGTGGATGCTATCGCGCTGGAACACATACAGACAGACGTACATTTTGAAACTTTCATCTTTGAACTTACAGTAAAGCAATGTTGAAGTATTGTAGCTCATTTTAAAAGAAATTTAATCCTCTTTAATAATACGCAGGGATCTACTTGCTATCTATTGTCTATTTTGCGGTAATTAACAAAAACTAAAGTGCTGCACTCGAAATTTCGAAATTTGGTCATTAATTATTTCATAATTAGTTTTAGTTTTAGATTATAATTAAATTTGACATGTTTGTTTTATTAAACGCTTTTAATTAACCCTTAATTATTTATATCAAAGATTACAGAGCAATTTAGAATAATTGAAATATCAAAGAATTATTTGTAAGCCCAAATATTATGTTTACCTACCAGAGTAATAAAAGGGATAATAAATTATTGGTTTATGGCTTGACTAGAACCCTTCACACAAATTTGACAGCTGCTTAGAATTCCGAAATTTGAGAAGAAGGCTAGGTAGAGACTCCTCTTATCTAACGTACAAATGAAATAAGGAAACTTTACCTAATGGCTGTTATTTTCTAAAACAAAATTCAACCACTAAATGTTCGTTTACCACTTTCAAATCAACGCTTATAAATAATTATGCCCTTTGTAAACATAAAAAGATTGTTACATTGATCGATCGAATGAATGAAAATAATGTTTTTATCTACCCCACCCATATACATCAGAGCTTTCTCGTCGTGGGACCGGGAGAATGTTGGCGTGGAAGTGTTTCACTTTTGGTGGTCGATATGCACCAAAAAAATTGTGGAATTATCTATACAATAAACCTAAGTAAATGCGGGCTTGATGATGAAGCTTTTTTGTTTTACTTGCTATCTCGAAATCCGTTATTATTTTTATTGTTTCAATAATCCTCGATTATTGATCTTTAAATTATACTCAGCTTAAAAGCACTAACATAAACATCCTTAATTGATATTTGCAGTGATATTGTCTCTAAACCGCGCATACTGGCTTGTGTCTTTCGAGACACTAAGACCGTATCTGGCCCAATTAAACCCTTGTGACACCCTCATCGTTCATCACCTTATCGTTACATTCCCGACTCGATTGCAGTGGAATGCCACCTCGCGTTTTCAAAAGTAATTTTCTCACTCAACTACATTTACACGGCAGCATTATTTACTTATACTCTAGCAACATCACCGGAACCTGTAGCTGTTGACTTCATCGTACAATTTTGGCGTGAGGTATCTTTCTGTAATTTTTGTCATTTTCCGCATCATTATTTGTCAGGTTGCGTTGACGCACCCTGTATGTAGGATGTTATAATGACGTGTATTACGTGTTTTGAGTACGGCTGTATTGAGTTTGAACGAAAAAAATTTTTTTGTGTATATGTATAATGTATGTGGGTGTATAATACGCCACTGGAAATGTAGGAGAAATATAATTCAGTATGTAGATACGTGTATTTGAGTATTATAGAGACATTGGTGTTGGAATAATTAGATTCGATGAATGTAAATGTGAAGAGAAATTGTGTCGCTACTGTTTTTGCTGCTGTAAGGAATGGAATGTTTGAGGATAAATGAGTAATTTTGGTCAGAAGATGTAAAGTATAAGTGTAGAATGTTTTAGAAAATATGTAGAGAAAGATTGGGTATGTTTAAGTGTTAATTTCGAAAGTTTTGTAATGTTGTGCAATTGTTTTGAGAATATATGTATGTATATGGGATTTGAGACCTTAGACGGTACTTATTTTTGCAAATGTTGCGGAAGGAGATCGAGCGCAGGTTGGAGATAAATGTTAAAAGTTGTGTAATGGTCCAGAGTGGCTACTGAATGAATGTGGTGACGAAATAGTTTCTTCATGAAATAATTGTAAAATTTGTAAGTAAAAACAAATATGGCGATGTATTGTAGTTATGAGCGTGGTTGTATAGATGGTAGTAGCTATCGGCACTATGAAATTTTGAGTGAATACTATTGGAGAATATAGCGCGGAAGGAAGACATGTTTAAAGATGGATGGCTGAAGTTATAAATAGGAAAGTCAGAGATTGACGAGTTAGTTAGGTTAGCTTTTGGCTTTTGGCGAGAGACGCGCGCGAGGTGTAGTTAGAATGGGTTAAGTTGGAGTTATATTTGTGAATAATAGTGAAGGTAGTCATTGTTTAAACAACTGCGTTACCCGAAAGGGGATGAATCGTATAAGACATTCATAAATAAAACAATTAATTAAATTGGGATTGAAGATAAAATTAGTTTGTTTATTTTCAAGAAAGTAAAAGTGCGTAAGCAGATTTATAAAAAGTTAACAGTTATACGTTAGTGTTAAGTGCAGCGCGTGTTCTTGTACCGATATTGAGTTAAAATTATTTATGGGACCACCTTTAAGTAAACGAAATTTTCGTAATAAATAAGCCAATGTTAAGATAATTTTATGTGACATTAAAAGTTTATTTGTGTAAGGAAGGACTAAACTTTCCTAAAGGTTGCTAGAAATTTTAAGAGGCAACCAAACTTGTACAGATTATTACGTGTTATTGGACTATTTGTGAGTACAGAAAGGAATAAGTGTTTGTGAAATTGTGAAACACTGGTTATGTTGTACTGCTTCCCGGTTCTGGTAGCAGCTACCGGTCTTTATTGTTGTTTGTCCTTTTCACAATTGTAAAACTCTAATTTTGAGCATGAGAACTTTCTCATAAAAGTCCTACTAAGATGTATACCTAGATGCAGGTTGGGTTGCAGATCCAATGTTTTACAGCATTTCATACATGAAAGGTTTATTTACATATCAAAACGGAAATTATAATATAAATTCTAATATAAAACAACTAAATATATAAACTGAAATTAACTGGCTATATAATGCAGTACAAAACTATTAAAATATGTGCAAATATTCTTGCGGTTTTCTTTTAAAAATCGCCTACGCCTATGGTCTAGTTCGGTTAACCTTCCTGTAATGGTGGTATTTTCAATTCTAAAACAGATGTTTAAAACGTGTGGTACCGGTGAATGTGTGTGTTTCGTTAATTATAAGTAATACTGTATAATTAATGTGAACTGCTAATTGAGTACGGCAATCAGGAGGTGATTATGCAAGGGTAAGTAGGAAATCTGATTTAAATACAATGTAAGGTCACACTATTATTTAAAAGTAAACAAGGGTTGTTTAGGTCGGCAATAAACAGGTTTACTTAAGAATGGTTATTATGTAGGGATAAATAAAAGGTGGTGGGTGAGTGATTTTGTAGGTGGTGATTCTATGCACAGGTGGTTAAAAGATCAAAGGTAAACTGGTGTGAATGTGAGGGTAGCAAGGAGAATTTATTGTAGGGATGGCGACGTGATTTATGTGAGAAGATACAGGGAAAGAGGCTGAATAGTGGTGGTTAGGAAATCCTTTTCGGGGCACAAGCCTAAACCGTCAAAGGGCAATTTAAGGAATAACCTTGCTCGTGATTGTAGAGGATGTTTCGGGCAATACCGCCGTCACTCCTCTATAATCTCTAGGATGTCTATATCCTTGTCGCGGTTACACCTTCAACAAGTTGATAGTGATAAATATCTTGTTTGGTTGATAAGGATAATGATGCAACAGGGGTAGTTAGTTGTGCATAACCATTCGGTGTACAGGCCCTCCGTCTGATTTCACAAACAACTTCTTTACGTATACCCAAATCGGGCCAGGACCCACAATAAGTTGGTATACGTATAAGGGATGGGATAGGCACAGGAATCGGTGTCAGGGTAGATGAATGTAATAGGTGGATGGTAGGAAAGAATGTAATGCAGGATTAATGCATCAGGCAGGTTCAGGTAGGATGAATATAGGATTAGTATACTAATAACGTATAACTAATTAAGGAAATGAGGTAATAAGGAGAATTCAGGATCTGAGCAATAATACTGGAATACTAATTTATAAAAGGAAAGTAAATTATGAACGCAAAGTGTCAAGTGTGTTTGGTTGAATGTGAAGGCAGTGTTTATATAGGGATTTTGGGAAGATAGCGGGTAGAGTGGGGAGAGTGGGAACAACTGATAATATGTTTTAAATCATATAAATGCAGTTGTGGAAGAAAATAGGAAATAAGTTTGGAGGAATTTATTGACAAGGATTTAAATTTTCAGGAAGGATCTGCAGGATCATTACAATGTGCTTCATGCAATTTAAGGATTACAAATGGACTACAAATAATTGATTTACGGAAGAAAGAAGAAAGAAAAGCGTAGGATTAATGGACAATTTTAAGTAAGGATTACATTTAGGTACTTTGAAAATTTAGTTAAGCACGATTATCTTTTGTTTTGTTCATTTGCTGGGTAGTACTAAATATATTTGAGTTTGAGTTGAATTGTTTGGGACGAGTGTTTGTTTTAGAACCCTCGTGTAAGAGTTTACTGAGTAAGCACAATCCTACTTTCCACAATCAAGTAGGGTTAATTAACATCCAGCTTAAGACAATTATTTTAGCAAAGTTTCGATTGTGGTGGCGCCTAGAGACATATTTTCCGGACTGAGCTGTTTGAATTTAGGTGTAAGGTGTTTGAGCATATTAATCATTCATTTTACTTATTATTTCGACCACGCCCATCTCCCTGTTAGCTGGTGGCAACCCGCTTACATTAGTAAGCATGCACGACGCCTAGTGCGGTTTGGACGTGTAACATATTGTCTGTGATCTCCGATGCTCCACCTGTTAATGCACCCATTGCTGAAAATTCGGCGCATACCGGTATCAGAAACGATAGTAAACCACCTTGTTTGGGTAGGGGAATTACTCTTGGAAATTATGCGGTTGTAAGGGATGACTTCATTATTCTTCATAAATTTCTGTTAGGTTTAATTCGTTTGGTGATTTGCTTGCTCAAACTAGACGAGGTCCCAACTTTCCGTTTGACCACCATCCCTAGTATTCTTTTACTTTTACAACTGTTAATGCATTAATTCATTCTCCCAAGCTCACGTCTGATGATTTAAAACGTTTTTTTCTAAAATTTTGTCGGCTTTATGTCCATCTTCCAAATCTGTGTTATCCCTGTAGCTAATATAGTTTCACATTCGGCGTCTAGAGAATTAATACCAGTATCTCCACGTGCTAGTCATTTCGCTAATTTAGTACCAGTTTCACAAAATTGATAACCGGGGAGATGTAGTTCAATAGAGAGCTTGTTGATAAGTGAGTTATTTATACCACCACCTACTGCACTCTTTCGTTCCTAACTGTCATTATTTCTGCATGTCATTCTAGTTCAACAATGTTTATTAGAATTTTTAGATACATTAACAAGTTATATATATATATATATATATATATATATATATATATATATATATATAAGTTACAATACATATTACAATATAATATAAAATAAAACGTATTTAGTAGTGTTGGTGGTACGCAGCTCAGGACTCCTCGTCCTCTTCAGCGAGTGGATTGCGTGGCTGTTGGGATACGTGGTTGTGTGTTATGCCTGTTGACATCTTTGAGTTGAAATTTGTGATATATCCAAAAAAAAAGCGTTGTAGTGGTGATACTGTTGGTGTTGTAGCTGCTGTGTGGACTGTCCTGTTGTCGCTCAGTTGTGGTTGATGTTGCCTGATGCCCTGCGTATTTGAAATAAATATAAACATGTGTTAGATGTGTGAATACATTGTCGGTGTTAACAGAATAGAATTAAATAAATTATCGCTACTGTATACTTAGCTAGGGCACTAGTCATCGCTCCGGACCTTTGTATGATTACCCGAAAATACACATAGAACAGTAGTCAAAACACCCACTTTCACTTTTTAAAACTATTGGATAAACATATTTGTTATCTATTGCACTCATAACCAATGGCTTATTTTACTTTCAAATAAAGTAGTATACATTGTAGCTCTAGACATATAATTCAAATGTAATTAACTACGTTCCACTATTATTGTGGTATAATACGGGAATAATTAGATATAGTATAAATTATCAATATTCTTTGTACTGTTGATCTGTAGTATATTTCAATTGGTTTTAAACCTTCTATTGCTTCATGCACAATACGACCAACTTCCTGTTTATTTTTTTCACTCTAAATCACGACTACAAAATCTACAACTAGCAGAATGGTAGCTAAACTAAAACGGGCCGTTTTTTTTTAATTTACGTTAAAATTCATGTGCCTTTAGACGGTCTTCCCTATTACATGGAGGTGCTAGAAAAAGACGTATTAAAATTTATTCTTGCTACATACGCGATACAGCAAATGTCGGTATCTATTTTCTTCACTCTAAAGAGCTAGATTTGATCTCAGATTTATGAGTTAGGATCCATCTAGCCTCCTTAATCAAGGTACGAACCCCTGCCTTACGCAAGGTATTCACTTTAGCGTGAACAGCTACTTAATTAAAACCGGAATAGTATACACAAGAACTATATTTAGCCAAGACAATAACTGCCAACCCTAAGACAGGAACCAGCCAATCTATCCACCTTTCGTAATTGTCAACCCCGTCCCCCATTAAATGATAAGTGACCTTGAATAGAACCGGCAAACCACACAGAAAGATTAGCTAAGACAACTACTCACTTTACCTAAGACAAGAACCAGCTACTACAACCACCTTGAACTCTACGTAATTCTTAGTCACCATCCAGACGGCGATTGACCAACTGTGCTAGAATTTGCATAGCATAGAAAACCACATTAGCCAAGACCATTGCCCACTCATGTTAACCAAGACGACCACTAAGTTAGCATAGATCAGAACTAGCTAATACAACCACTTTGGCCTCTATGTAGTTCTCCAAGTTACCATCCCGAGGGCGAGTAACCTTGAACTGTGCTGGAATAGGCCTTACTGTACTACTAGCTTCAGTGTAAATTGCCTACCCACGTGTTAGCTGAGAAACACACTACCCAAAAGGGCACCAGATCCCTGTGTACGTATTCTATGCTTTACGGGAGTTGTACTCATTGCTGTAATGATTTAACTCGAACATCATTACTAACTAGACTAGCTAACCAATATAGTTACACAGCTTTTTGGACGTTTTTAAAATTATATATTTAAAAAAAATTTACGTAAAGAAAGTGTTTTTTTATATCTCTTTCAATTGACAATCTTTCAACTCGAGTTAAAAAAACTACTTGTTTTTTCTTCTATTGTTATAGTTAACTATTGTTTTGTCATACCCCATTATTTTCATTCACTTTTATTTTAAGTGTATGAATAAATAAGGTATTAAACTTTAATATCTTGATGTGATATTTATACACGTAGTTCTTTTAAAAATATGAGGTATTTAATTAAAAGCCACTTTGATATTTCAGTTAAATATATATTTGACCAAATTTAGATTTGAAAACAAACCTTCTTACAGCTTTAAATATTTTATGGTGTACTATGTAAACAATTAAGTAATTAAAATAAAAAAAGTAGTATTTGAAAATGTCTATGTGTGTGCGTGCGTGCATGCGTATGTGTACACGTGCATGCGTGAATGTGTGTATGCGTGCGTGCGTGAATGTATGAATTCGTGCGTGTATCTGTGATGAATATTCTGGTGGCGATATCTCAAAAACTTGAAAAGCGATTGCATTCAAATTTGGTACCAGCACCGTTTGTTGACGATCGGTGCAGAGAAAGCGGAGTTATAAAATAAAATTAAGAAAATTATTTTAAATTTCGGGGTAAGCTAAGACAAATGCGTAAAACGCGTCAGCCGCTACACAGGTGTATAATTTCTTAATTTGTAATAAGCATCAATTCGATTTAACAAATTATATTAATGTTTAAATTTTTTAGATTGCATCTCATAACATGCATAAATTAAAACAAACTTGATTATCATCCTTTTCATCCTTTTAATACAAATCATGAACAAGGTTTATCCCATTGTCTCGGTAGCCAACTGGTTCAGGGGAATGGTACGGGTAATAAATTATAAAATAGAGTTTCGAATTTGGGGTAATTTTTTTTTACTTTGATAAACATCTTCAAGAAAACTACAAATGTAAAGAAGTTATAATTAAAATATAATGAATCTTGTCACCCTGTGTGTAAATTTTAGGGGTCATATGGTAGATACTTTGTTTCGCTCTATTTTTTTTATTAATTGTCGAATTTAAAGGGTTTAAAAGTTTGGCGAGCTTCTATTGATCACCTTTTTTTTTTATTTTGAGACATTTATAAGTGGAATCCTTATTTGTAAAATTACGTTTCACTCACAGGTGATACGAGCGTTACTAGTAGATTAAGTTTTGCGTAAATAAGTATTCTCGTTATATTAAGCTTCAGGAATGTAGTTAGTTGGAAGAGAGAAATTATGTTTTTTTTAAGAAATAAAGAATTGACGCATTGTATTTAAGACATATTTCTTTCAGGTAGTAGAAATATAATTGCATAAATTATCCAAGGTTTGAAATTGAAAAGTATTTTGTTTCTGAAACGTTCACGTGTAATAGTGTTTGTATGTGGTGCCATAGTTATTTCTGAATTTAGTATACCATATCACTTTTGCTAAATTTTGTCATTGTAGAATGGGAGGAATTTATTTGAGCTACAATAAGTACTAAGGAAAAATAATTTAGCGATATCGTTTAGGTCGGTTTCGGGAAGCCTTGCAATTGCAGCATGATGTAATTTCTTTTAAAATTTCTCTTAAAATTTAAGCGACTCTTTTTTTGATGGGCTAATTTAGCTTTATGTAATTGGGAAAGGGACAGATTTGAAAATGGTGAATTCTGAATAAGGTATTAGTTAGTTCTGTTAGAGATCCCGTAGAGAGCAGAACTCAGGTTTTGTTTGTTTGCGGTGATCGCAACATCTGTGAAAGGGGTAGTGAGAAGGAGTTGATGGAACAAGTTATTAAATGCTGGGTGTGTATCGAATTATCGTGGAATAGTAATTAATCTCCGTTACCAATAAAAGGGATAATATAGTGGTGCAACACATCCCTGAGTTATTTTTTTTTGTTGCATATCGTATTGTGATGATGACATATTTGGACGTGGAAATAAGTGGTTTTCGTGTTTTCTTTGTAAAGATCCAGCGTCCTTTATGTATGTTATTTAGAATAAATTATTCGCGGACCACCCTATATTCCAAATTACAAAAGATTGCGCGATATTGCACCACAAATAATTCATTAATCACCGCTGACGTGTATTTCTAAAAACCAGTAAGTTTTTGCACGTCAGAGCAATTTAAACCAATCCAATAACGGCATCCCCCGCACGGTAGCCACGAAGCCGCCCACAGATGCACCTTTATAAACCCGCGACGCGCTGCAGAATACCCAGACCAGAAGAAGACGAGAATAACCCCCAGACCAGACCAGACCAGACCAGCCAGACAAACCAGACCAGACCAGACCAGAAAATATTGAATGCACTTCGCTTCGTTCATCCCGTACGAGACACACTTGTTCGATCGTGACCGAGACCGCTACGCCGTTCCTGATATCCAGTAGCCGCCAGTACCGATTGCTTCTTGTAATCACCGACCTGTTAATCGCCGCCGCGGAGTCCATCGTGATCGTGGGACCACGCGAACCACCTCGCGCCGGGCGGCCTAAAGTTTGTTACCGAACTGCCATTAAAAGACACGTAAGTTGTAGAGTCATATAATCTAACAATTTACAACAAATCACTACAGAACGTAAATAACGACGGGCTTAGTCTCCAGGAGTTATAACGTTAACGTTACACCACCACATACACAAAGAGTGTAACGCAGGGTAGATCCCGACGTCACTCACAAACACCTGAGGGTGAAGGTTTGATACAGGGCTGTAAAGACTTACGACCTTTTCTTAGTCAAACAGGTTAGACAGGCAGCTGCCTACAGACTACTGTTGGATCTAAGGCCCCCGCTTACTACACATACATATACCACCTACAGACAAACACAATAAAAACACACAGTGTCTTTAATCGCAGAAAGTACACAAGAAACCTGTTGCATAAATTTGTATTAAGAATATACGCCGGAAATTAAAACATTAGATAATCTGTAAATTATCAAATATTAACCTGTAGTAAATAATAAAAATACGACCGCGTGTATATTACAATATTTACCTTAATAAAAGTAAAGTCATTTTAGTATAGCATTTTCAGTAGCAAGTATTTCGTTTACTTTATAATTTGTATATAATTGAATTTAATTGCGCCGTTAGGCCTTAATCCAGTTAATTAAATAGTCTAGATGCTTTTTGAGAACAAAACGCGTTCTCAAACCGGTTCTAAACATATAATTATAGTCCAGAAATCTCGCCTTTATTTTACGAGAATCTTCCGCGTGTATTTCTTCATTGGAGTACGACATACAAGCTTCAGCGCTCCAGAGAGACTGAAGAGTTTAAACATCCAGTGCGCATAAGCGTGGACAAGTATTGATTTTCCCACGTGACCTAGAAACAACTCGAGTTCATTGCGCTGGCGCTTCCGACCCATATCTGCTAAGGCTACCGTATACGCTTCTGTAAGACAGGACCGTAATTTAAATATTAAGAATACATTCCATTTCAAACGCGAGTGGAAAAACTAGGTAGGGAATAGATTAAGTATATATATATATATATATATATATATATATATATATATATATATATATATATATATATTTTTGTTCACAGAAACGACTTCGCACCCAATAACCAGGCGAGAGCAGAAGGAGCCCCGCTGATATCCATGATATTTATGTATTAAGGGCATAATCAGAAGATTATGGCTCGAGGGAATGTTAAAAGCCCGACGAGAAGCGGAGGGCTTTTATATTCCTGAGAGCCATAATCTACAATTATGCGCGTGGTACATACAATGTTTTATTTTATTTTGCACCATGAAACTGGAACAAAATTTTGAAAAGATTCACTATTTTCGGCAAGTTTTTAAATGCAAATGCAGTGAAATAAAGTCGACAGTAGGCTAATTTGTTGTTACTAAGATACTGTGATATTGCTAAATTGTTGCTAAGGTACTGTTTGTTCGTAAATAATTTGCATTCTAAAATGGAAGGTGAAAACGCAAAAACTTATTCACAAGAAATTTTAGATGAATTTGAGGCCGCCCAGGCAAAAATAATTCCAAGTAAATCGAAATATTTATACATAAAAGAGTACGAAAAGTTTTGCGCGTGGCGGAGCACAAAAAATGTGTCCACAAAATGTGATGAAATAGTTGTGATGGCATACTTGTCTCAAATGGTAAGGGATTGTATATATACATTAGTCAATTATCTCTATTCAATAAATATCTATTTTTGCAGTCAAAGATCTATAAGCCGTCGTCACTGTGGTGTTTATATTCTAAATTGAAAAAGATGTTCATGTTGAAGGAAGATGTTGATATATCTCGTTTTTCCATGCTCACAGAATTCATGAAGAATAATTCTGTAGGTGATCAAGCTAAAAGGTCCTGTGTATTGCAACGGCATCAAATTGAAGAATTCATGTTGAAGGCGCCTGATCATACGTACTTGTTAGTTAAGTTATAACGATTTTAGTTTTTTTTTCCAATTCTCATTATAAAAATTATTGTGTTTTATAGGTTGTCACAGCCTTTGGTATTTTTGGAGCATGTCGTCGCGAAGAACTGCACGATTTGGCTGTATAGGACGTCACAACTGAGGGATCAGTGCTATTAGTGAAGATCAAAAAAACCAAAACTTATACTTCGAGGCAATTTACAATTGTACCAAGCGATGGATTGGTTGATTACGTCTCGTTGTACCGAAAATATGCAGCATTACGACCGGAACATACTAAAATTGACAGCTTGTTTTTGTCGTATCATAATGGCAAATGTAGTGCTCAGACTGTTGGGAAAACACCTTAGGCAAAATGCCGAGGATAATAGCAGAGTTCCTCAATCTACCGGATGCCCATAAGTACACAGGGCACTGCTTTCGCAGGAGTGCGGAGACGATCTTTGCAGAAAGCGGCGGTGATACAAGGACACTGAAGCAGCTTGGTGGATGGCGATCGGATAAAGTAGCCTAATCATATGTAGAGAATTCTCTGCAAAATAAAATTAAAATTGCTCAGAACATTACTGGTACAGCAGCTATATGTGTACCACAAAACGGCGAAGGAACTGTCAGCTTTGGTGTTGGCTCATCTGGAGTTACAATTTCAAATCCATCCAACTGTATTTTCAATTTTTATAAAGAATAAGTTTCATTACTATTATTTTTATTAATAAAGGTTGTATAGTAAGGTTGTTGTTTCAATAATTCTTTCAACTTACGTGACATATCATGTCATGTGTTTGCTGTCAATCATGCCGTTTAGCAACAATGACATTTCCGTGCTATAAAGACCACATTAAGCCCGCATTTGGGGGCGTATAAAGAACATTATGGTGGCAAAATAAAATAAGATAATATACGTCTGAAACCGCTTTAGTATAATTATTTAAAGTGACAGTGTTCAGCCCACTAAATAGTACGAATTCACACCCCGTTTAGTAAGAAATATATAAACACGACTGACCATAACCGAGGCAAAATAAAACCGCGCTGGGTTACACCCAAAGAAGGGCGGTTATATAAAATAACACTCCGACTTCAAAGTAGGGGCATTATATCTTAAGTGCTTAAGCCTCTGTTCTATGGAACGGCGTTGACGCATATTGGTTGTGAGGATTATTTTTCCTGGGATAAATGATAACTTTCTTGCCGGCTTCGAACAAATGATACAAACTGCTATAAATATAACGCTTAAGAAGTTTCGTGTAAATATGGTTTTGTTTAATAGATGTGTACATAATAGAGTAAAGTACTATAGTTTATGGAAATTTAAGTAATAGTGGAACCTACAACCTATTGTAAGGTCAATCAAAACGTTTTGAAAAGAAAAGTATTCACGAGCTAAGTCATATTTGGAATTCGAGTTTCTACATGGATTATATTGCCGCCGCCGTCGCGGCCATCTTCTAGATGTTCTATGTGTCTGTATAACAATGGGTCTGTTCCGAATACAAGATAAGCAGTTTGTTATTTGTTTGAAAATGAGCTGTTTTTTTACGAATTTAGGTAAACTTTCCGATATCGACGTTTCGTAAATTTTAGGATTTTATAAATTTTCCATCAGGCTGAATTTGGTCGTAGTGGCGTATTTTGTGTTTTAAATTTCCTTTTATTTTTAGTTATTTGAGATAATAATTTTAGCGCTAAGGTTATCGAAATATTTAACGAGTTATGGGTTTTATTATCGCGATTTTGCGGCTTTTACAGTAAACTTAGAATTCTATTGGAATTTAGGTAAACTTCGCGTAAATATTTTTGAAATAGAATTTTTAGTAGTAAGGTAGGTTATTTTTGAGTGAACGTTTTGGTTTCCTGTTAGGCCAATCTAAGATCTGTTCATGACGGTTTCCCGCTATAAATGTTTTAAGAGGTGGCGCCTTTTTGGATATTTTTTACCCGAGTTTGACGATTGTGGCGTTGTGACGAGTGCCCATTACGACATTAAGTAACAACCCCGCCAACACCACTGAGCTATGCCTTGGCATAATCCTTTACATTTCATTTACTCTTTTTTTACTGATTGGAATCGAAAGGTAGCAAAGCTTTTCGAGTTTGCTGTTTGTGTAGTGTATGCTAATCTTAATCAATAGATTTAGAGTATATTTAGAAGGTCATCAGTTTAGTAAACACAAGGTTCTGTAAACGAAAATCTAAAATAGAATGGTAATATCGAATCACTTAAACCACATTTCCGAACTATTCGATAACTTGAATGTCATTACACTTTACCTATATGCCGTATTTCATTTTACATATTGCTAATTTGATAATTGTGAAATACACTCAAATTCACTTGTATGTGATAGTTTTAACTATACATACTCTGTTTACAATAAGTCCATAGCTGTTCGAGTGGCTAAGTGTTACCATACTACTCATAAGGTTCCTAACGAACGTGAAATCCAACTGAATATTCACAAATTTTTATATTATATGTGTAACATTCATATTTCATAAACTTGTTTGAAGAAATTTACCCACGTGTAATTAATTGGTACGGAATTAAATATTTGAATTAGCAACCAAATACTTATAGAACTTATCATAAATGAATGATTTAGAAACTAAACTTATTTCCTAAAATCAATTATATTCTACGATCTACGAAGTTTAAATTTTTCAGACACTCCTTGAAGGTCAACTCAGAAATCCTGCATTGCATCCCGACGGACACTATGGCGCCGCTTCGAACATTCCTTCTTGATATATGTATAATTTCAAATGTTTTTCATTTTCCTGTTAAACAAGAATTGCTTACGATAATACTAGTATGTAGTATACGTTCAAAAATAGCGTTAAGAGAAAAATGTTTCATATACATGTCTATGTAGTCTCTACCTGACGATCGATGTGCATTTTAGATTCGTCTGATGCAAAATGATTAATAAGTTTATATCAAAGTTATGAAACTGCATATTAAGATTAAATTTCCTGCTTTGGATGCAAATAAAATCATTAGCTTAATGCAAATTTCTGTAACAAAATGTATTGATGTATATTCAATACGACATAAATATAATTTTAAATACTGTTACGTCTGTCAAAATTTTGATCTAAACAACAAATAAGTAAACAACATAACAAACATAACAAATCCACACAGGAATAGAAAACCATGTTTCTCTATAATTGACATATGGTTGTTAGGAAATTCATTGTTATTATTATTCAGAAGTTAACATTCTCAGCCAAGCTGCTGACCCAGTCCCGAAACCAAACCAAGGGAGTTGGGCTCTGTTATTTATTTTTTATTTCTTCAATGATGACAAAATAAACATACATTAAATATATTAAATGTAACAATAATAATTTTTCTTAATTAATATAAATTTACAACGTTGCACGTATTAAGTATTATTGATTTTTGTAATTGAATTGTTAAAAAGAGTGGTAGATTAAGTATTTTCATGTAATCGCTTAAAGACTTGTGGATTACTCCTGTCGCTGAAGTAACAATCGGAATCACTACTATTCGTTTTCATGTCAATTGTCAATTTTCGTTGCAATCTTGTTTTGAATATTATGTTAACAGAAAAGAAATCACTCAATTCAATAACTATTTAATACATAAATATAATAAAATACGCCTATATAAATGAATTTAAATACATAAACGTACGCAGTACAACCGCCTTCTTTCATACTTCGTTAGCAATTAATCCTCCTTATACGTCTACCGATCTCCTCTCTCCTGCCTCACCACTTTCCATCATACATGGGGGTACCACCTTAAAGAGTCAACTGTGACATTCGCGTGAAAGCGCTTAAAACCTCTATCGCACTCTATTGTCTCAGTTATCTATCGATCATTAGGTAAGACCCTCACTACTCTACAGGGTCCGTCAACTTTATTCACCAATTGGTTACTTATCTTGGCATCCGCCATGCCAGTAGCTGCAGCTCGCTATAACACCAATTCACTTACCTTATTCGGTAGCCTTTCTCGGCCTTTTGATATGACGTTAACTTGGCATAGGGGAGTATCCAGAACTCGAGTTTTGTCATAACTTGCTTGCATTCGTCTATCCACCCGCCTTAAGTTAAGGGCCACCGTACCACGATTTGTTTGTAATTGATCCATGTTAGAAGTACTCGCATCAAGGTCGCCACCCTGACGCTTTCCCTCCTAGCTGTGTAAGAAAGGTCATACGCCGCTGGATCCAGCCTGATCCACTGGGTTGTGTCAACCCTGCCCTTACCACTAGCTAGTATTGCGCCCTCGTCAGCCAGATCAATTACCACCGTGGTGGTGATAGAACATCAACTCGGCAAAGGTGAGTACCCAGAACCCAAGTTCATCGTGTTACCGATGCCCCAAATTACTTCGGGGAAATATTCGTCTCACCTATTTTCCACCTGGACGCTAGCGATCAACACCTTGACTTTTGATCTCGAGATTGCCGCCGTGGACCGTAAAGTCTTTGTAGGTTTCGTCAATAGATACCTGATGAACCCGTCCACCAACATGAGTGTGTACACATACCGCTTGTTGCTCTTGACACAATGACCTAAATGGTCAATATGGACTGTGTCGAAGGGTATTGGACGTCTTTCAATGAGATGCAAGTGCGCATCGCCTCGCCCAGAATTACCTTTTTTTTCCAAACTCATACCGCAAGCACGATTTCCCCTACTTTATCATGAACTTGGTCATTTTAGGAAACCAATGAGTCTCCTTGAGTAGCTTTCCCTCGCAGCGGTGACCAATATCGTCATGATGTCGCCTCGCCATACTGTAATTCTCCAGTGTTGGTACGTACAGTCTATCATCGCTTGAGGTAATTCTGTAAAGTCTGCGGTCCTTCGCTTTTTTTTATGATTGTGAACCTGAACAGCCTAAATTTGGCCTATCGTGCTAAAGCACTCAGGAACACTTAGGAGGATGGATACAGGGATAATGAATTGCCAATAGATGCCTATGAACAGCTACCTTAAATTTTCTCATATCATAAGTGAGAGGAAAACAGGAACTAGGGAGATCATTCCAGAGTTTAGAAGACGTGTAGAAAAATGTGGATTGCGCCCGTTTGGTACGACAAGTGGAGATTTGTACTGCATACTGATGATGTGAATGAGCGAACCGAGTGTTTCTCGCAAAGATAGCCGGAGATGGTATCAAAGAATGTAATTCACCAGCACAATAGCCGTTGTAATAATGATAATACAAAGAAAGAACTGAAACCATCCTTCTATGCGCAAGGGACTGTATGTGAGAAGTTAAGGACGGGTGATTTATAAGCCTAATCGCTCTCTTTTGAATACGATCAACGATATCGAGAGCGTATTGTGGAGCACTAAGCCAAAGGTGAGAATTATATTCCAGATGAGGCCGAATTTGGGCCTTATACAGCAAAAGGAGTTGTCGAGAGGTGAAGTACTGCTTAGATCTGTACAAAAAGCCTATTTTACGAGCAGCTGTTTTGGTAGCTGACGGAAAATGGTCAACCCATGAGAAATTTGAAGATACACTCATACCCAACCGAGTAATAGAGTCTGAAAACTTAAGAACTGAGCCATTCATACTTACAACTGGAAATGATCAATCTTTTTTGGCGGACACAAGGCAACACTGAGTTTTGTTAGCATTAAATTTAACTAGATTATTGCTTCCCCATTCGAGAATACGTTGAATGACTTTATTGATTGAATTTTCCATTTCAGCTTTAATTAATTTAATTGATTTGACATAGAAGGTGGATTATCACTATGAGTAGACTGAAATGAACTACAGTGAAGAGTGCTATCGTCAGCAGAGCAATGGATGGGGTTAGTTGTTGAAGAAATACGGTCATTTATGTACAGCAGAAAAAGTGTAGGCGCTATAACGGATCTCTGTAGTATGCCTGCGTTAATGCTAACTTCTATTGAAAAATAGCCATCGACTACGACACATATTCGTCTTTTATCAAGGAAACTAGAAACCCAGTTGATGAGCGTATCATTTAACCCAAACGAGGTGAGTTTGGCAAGTAAACACTTTTGCCAAACTTGGTCAAATGCCTTTGAGATATCTAATGCGATTACAACTGTTTCACCGGGCTGCTCTACTGTATTGTTCCAAACTTGGGTCACATATGAAAGAAGATCGCCTGTTGAACGACTTTGCCTAAACCCATATTGGTGGTCACTAAGAAGTTTGTCAGTTTCAAGGAACGTGAGCAGTTGCTGATTGATGGCTTTTTCCATGATTTTAGACAAAATGGAAGTGATGGCAATTGGTGGGTAGTTTGAGAGATTGGTTTTATCGCCTTTTTTGGGAATAGGTTGAACATTTGCTAACTTCCATGGTGAAGGGAATTCCCCAGAAGACATAGAGATCGTATAGAGCTTAGATAGGCCTGGTACTAGTTCACCTTGACGTCCTTCTCCGCCATGCCTGAACCCAACGCAGTCATTAGCTGTTGCGCACTAGGGTCTTGTAATTGCATTGTAAGGAATCAATCAGACTTCGCCATCGCCTATGGAATTTCCATTTAATGCACCGACATGATGTATCTTTACGCCACGACAATATTCCACCTCCAGATCATACTCCTAAACAGTCAGCCACCACCAATTCTTCGAGGGACTAAGTCTCTTTTCGAAATAGTCGCCCTTATCTCCACACTGTCAGTCACCATCTTAAATTTAGCGCCAATCAAATACACTCTGAAACACCTAACGCTCTCCATCACAGATAAAGTATCAAGTTCATAGCTATGGTACGCCTGTTCGATTAGTGTAGTGGTTCGACTGAAATAATCCCTGCTCGCCATGCAGCGCCTTCGCCTTTTCGCTTGGGATTTAGTACACTAAATCCCACTTACTAGAATCAGTATGCAGCTCTGTTTATGCCTCACTGTCATAGAACGCCAAAATTGGTATCAACGCCATCGCCTCATTGAGCTGGTTAAAAGCTTTTTGTTGTGGATATCCCCAAGACCAGGCCACTTCTTTCTTGGTTAGGTCGGTTAGAGATTTTGCTATGCGGGAGAACTCTTTTACCAACCGCCTGAGATAATACGCCAGTCCCACGAATTGTCGCACGCCGCGAACTTCGGTGGGTATAAGAAATGATTGTACCGCCTCTATTCGACACCTCCCTGGTCGAACGCCATCGGCACTAACCTCGTGACCTAATACTCCACCTTTTTCATTAAGAAAGAGCATTTGTCCAACCTCAGCTTTACGCCCGCATCCGCCAATTGTTGTCACACCCTGTCAAGTATAGTTAACCCGTCCTCCACCAGACAATATTAGCAAGTCGTTCATATATACCAACACCTCGCCATGCCGCCACTATATATCGCCACCTTTCAATGAATGATTCCACCACAGCCTTAGGTGTCTCTTTTCCCATTGGATGAACGAGTCTTTGAAATTTAACACCAGCACCATTTCTACCGATCCGCCGCGATATAGGATGCGCTCAGTGTATAATTGTACACTCCAGTGCTTACACGCCTCTCGGTCAGCCTGAGTCTGCCACCTGGGGAACCACCGGTTACCACATCTACCGCCACTAAGGAGGACCTTAGTGCGCATAAGAATCCGCCACCAAACGAACTTCATACCGCTGAGGCTCTTCTGCCTCCACCGTAAGCCGCCCTAAAAATGCACCGTCATCAGTTAGCAACGCCTTTATTCAGATTTACAATTCACCTTTATCATAATTTCACTTGATTATCAAATCAATTTGCAACAGCTTTACAATCAATAAATCCGGTATTTTAATTACATCTGTATATACTGATTATTAATCAATTGCAATTTTAACAATTATAATAATTCGCTTTCAGTAATTTTATCCGGTATTTCCGCTTTATTACTTTGATGACTTATATAAAATATGCGCTTACACAAACCAGCAAGAATTTTCGTTATCGCGTTAATGTAAACATACACAACTGGCTTTAATACGTACTTTATTTTTATATTCGCCTAATAATCAGCTTTAAATATGTACTTACGGTATACTTCGCCTTTTCGGAAATACCTGCGATACTCGCCTTTGAAGAAAGCTCTTCCGCCTTTACGTTTCACACACACAATGCTAATTGCACAGGGATGCCCGTCTAGTCAAACAAAGGCACTTGAATTCAATCCCACTTCTGGTATGTTAAAAGGTAAGAATCACTCAATTCAATAACTATTTAATACATAAACATAATAAAATATATAACATGCCTATATAAACGAATTCAAATACATAAACGCGCGCAGTACAACCGCCTTCTTTCACACCTTCGTTAGCAATGAATCCTCCTTATACGTCTTCCGATCTCCTCTCTCCCGCCTCAAAACTTTTCCGCGTAACAATTATTCGTATTAGGTATAGCTATATCAATAAGGTAGGTTTTCTTTGTCAATTTGTCCAAGAGGACTAGATCGGGTCTACTCGCTGTGATGGTCCTATCCGTTATAATAGTTCTATCCCAGTATAGGCGTTGTGTCTTATTCACTAGCACTCTTTCTGTATTGTAACAATAGTATGGTATTTTATTATCTATAAAACTTCAAGACTAAGCAATTCGTTGGCGATTTATTTTACCTGCACAATTATGATGGTGGAGATATTCATTATGTGCTATTTCTGTACATCCAGAGGTGATGTGTTGTATAGTCTCTGAGTCATTTAAACATCTCCGGCATCTATCATCAAGAATAGTTTGATCTTTAATAACGTATCTTTTTTTTTTTATGATTGTGGACCTGAACAGGCTAAATAAGGCCTATCGTGCTAAAGAACTCAGGAACACTTAGGAGGATGGATAGAGGGATAATGAATTGCCAATAGATGCCTATGAACAGCTACCTTAAATTTTCTCATATCATAAGTGAGAGGAAAACAGGAACTAGGGAGATCATTCCAGAGTTTAGAAGACGTGTAGAAAAATGTGGATTGCGCCCGTTTGGTACGACAAGTGGAGATTTGTACTGCATACTGATGATGTGAATGAGCGAACCGAGTGTTTCTCGCAAAGATAGCCGGAGATGGTATCAAAGAATGTAATTCACCAGCACAATAGCCGTTGTAATAATGATAATACAAAGAAAGAACTGAAACCATCCTTCTATGCTCAAGGGACTGTATGTGAGAAGTTAAGGACGGGTGATTTATAAGCCTAATCGCTCTCTTTTGAATACGATCAACGATATCGAGAGCGTATTGTGGAGCACTAACCCAAAGGTGAGAATTATATTCCAGATGAGGCCCAATTTGGGCCTTATACAGCAGAAGGAGTTGTCGAGAGGTAAAGTACTGCTTAGATCTGTACAAAAAGCCTATTTTACGAGCAGCTGTTTTGGTAGCTGACAGAAGATGGTCAACCCATGAGAGATTTGAAGATACAGTCATACCCAACAGAGTAATAGTGTCTGAAAACTTAAGAACTGAGCCATTCATACTTACAACAGGAAATGATCGATCTTTTTTGGCGCAGATAAGGCAACACTGAGTTTTGTTAGCATTAAATTTAACTAGATTATTGCTTCCCCATTCGAGAATACGTTCAATGTCTTTGTTGATTGAATTTGCCATTTCAGCTTTAATTTCTTGATTTGATATAGAAGGTGGATTATCACTATGAGTAGACTGAGATGAACTACAGTGTAGAGTGCTATCGTCAGCAAAGCAATGGATGGGGTTAGTTGTTGAAGAAATAAGGTCGTTTATGTACAGCAGAAAAAGTGTAGGCGCTATAACGGATCCCTGTGGTACGCCCGCGTTAACGCTAACTTCTTTTGAAAAAAAGCCATCAACTACGACACGTATTCGTCTTTTATCAAGGAAACTAGAAACCCAGTTGATGAGCGTATCATTTAACCCAAACGAGGCGAGTTTGGCAAGTAAACACTTATGCCAAACTTGGTCAAATGCCTTTGAGATATCTAAAGCGACTACAACTGTTTCACCGGACTGCTCTACTGTATTGTTCCAAACTTGGGTCACATATGAAAGAAGATCGCCTGTTGAACGACTTTGCCTAAACCCATATTGGTGGTCACTAAGGAGTTTGTTAGTTTCAAGGAACGTGAGCAGTTGCTAATTTCTAGTTGCAATTAGTTGGTCTTGTATTGCACACATAAAACCTTCTGTCTCAGAAAATAGTTCACTATCAGTCAAAAAAGTTTGATGCTATTTTATCAACATTATCATAATTATATTCAGTAGGATGTTTCCCGTGAAATGATTTTCCTTTCCAATTATCATTATCAATCAATAGCTTATCACTTTCTTGTTTTGTTAAAATTGGATTTATTTCAAGCGTTGACAAATTTAATGGAGTATAGTTATAATCGGATCTAGTTACTACATCAAAAAGGGAAGACACTTAACCTTTTTCAATAAAGTATTTTTTAAGGTTATTATTATTTTCATTTAAATTATTGTTCCTCTACCTCCTTGGAACCTAGGTATAGTCATCCGCTCAATGGCAGATTTAGGATGACGAGCGTAAAATGTAATTGTAGTTCGAATGCATGTTTCAAGCGATTCAATTTCGGTGGTAGTCCATTTAATAATTGCAAAGGTATATTATTGTTATTATTATTATTTAGCAATTTACATTAGAAACACGATTACATACAATATTGTAAAATCAGAAACAAGAGTGTGCGCATCAATCAACTGCATAATTTATGCACAAAATATTCCTCCTGAAGTAATTCATATTTATAGGCCACCAGAAAAAAGAATTCATAAGTAAGTAGGACAAAGTATTAACAAACCGCTAACAAAAACATGTAATTATGATAGGAGACACGAATACCAACTTATTTGATGGTAAAATCACAGTTGCTTCTGAGTATGAGAACACTTTATACGGCAAAGGATTTCTGTGCGCAATTATTAATACTACTCGCCAAGAAATTAAAGGAAACGAATCGTAAAGGTCATTGATAGAACACTTCTTTCTTCGTACTAATCTTACACTAATTAAATCATTTGTTCTTCATGATAAAATCTCAGATGACTATCCTTGATGTTTGCATCTTGCAGGAGATCTAGTAAATATGGCTAGCTGCACGACAACCTTTACGAAAAAGAAGTATAACGAGAAGAAATTGGAACAAAATATTGTAACACCAAGTAGAAAAAATTACAAGACCAAAACGTAATAGTATATTACGTAATAAGTGTTGTAAAAGGCATATTACGCACGAATGGAAAAATTACGCACGCAGCCGCGTAGCGGCGAGTGCATAATTCCATGAGTGCGTAATTGCTCTACAACACGTATTACGTACTATACTTTACCTACGACCATAGACACTGTGCCAAAAAAGTCTGGACTACTTTTAATATTTTCATTTTTATCAGGTATTCATTTTTATCAGGTATTGTAGATGATGCTTAAACACGTCGATTTTTTATTTTAGTCGTTGTTTTTTGTTGTTCGTTTTATGTATACATAGAGATCTAAAAACTAGTAATCTTCATTTCTTTAAATGGGATACTCTGTATATTATTGCATCTTTAGATTTTTGATCAATTTTATTTCAAACAATTTTACAAAATTATGTCTCACAACTTTGATGATCATACACGGTATAATTCGTTCTATTTACTACTACGTTGGTTTAATTAACATTAGAAACATTATAATTATTTATGATTACTGTGCAATTATCACGTATATTAGAAGTATCTCGATTTGTCGATTCATATGACATTGTAACATTTTCATTTGTTAATATAGTTAAACTGTGCGTTTTGTTTACGAAAACTGTGCGATTTGTTTACCGTGCGTAATGACGAATTTACTGATGCTGTGTGTCGTGTGTTTTCGTCTATTTTCTACAGTGGTCGTAGGTAAACAAATTTACAAATAACATTATACAGATTTTTAATACAATTTTTGACGAATATAAAATTACTACTGTTATAAGTCGAAAGAAAAGGAGCGTTGGAAAGGGGTGGATAACCGTAGCTTTGTATTATAGATTGAAGCAACGATATAGGCTATTCAGGAAAATCAAATCATATCCTAATAACATTAATTTTCGGAATATGTACAAGAAATGTAGAAAACCAACTGAAGAAGAAGTAGAAAGGATTCAGAACAGGACGTGACGTCATCAGTGGGGAGGGTGGGGGTTAGAGTGGTGGTAAGGGTGGGGTTGGCTTCTTTTCGGGATCGATTTTCAACCCCTTGATGTTTTCAACCTCTTGAAGGTATTTTTAGCCCTAATTAGTAACCTTTTGGCTGTATTAAGAGCCTTTTTGACAATTCAGTCCCTGGAAGGTAGGCAACCGCAGTCACCCTACGCCCGCATGCAGTGTGCTGATTGGTAGGCTTGAGGGTATGCCACGACCCCTAGTTTCTGATTGGTCATGGACTCCCCTGGTTTCTGATTGGTTGCGGCAATTTTGTGGGTGGGGCTTGTCGGGTTTTTAATAATTTATTATAAGTAATACTATTTTTAAGATTACATCTTTTGTATCGGTAGCATGTCAATTTCATAGTAATTATGATACAGCTTCTAATTGAATATTAAATTGGTTGTTTTGTAGTGACACATCCCTACCCTTCAGTCGCTCGTTAAATAGGTGTATACGCTGGTCCTCAACTTAGCACAACAGACTCTACTATTTTGTTTTTAATTATGAGTCATAATTAAATTGTGGAGCCAGTCGCGTGGGCCAGATCAAAGTCCAATTCTTTTAATTATGAATTATAATTAAAGTCCCCGGCCATTTTGTCTTGGCAGGAAATTTGAAATGTATTCTAATAAGGGTGTTAATACTAGTTTTAGAGACAGCTGTAGAATGCAGGAACTTGCTTAAGGGTCTTCGTTCCTATTACGGCTCACATTTTAATTGTGAGTCATAATCAAATGCCTATCACAGTCCTTTTGTTTTAATAAACCAAAATACTCCGTCATTTTGTTTTAAATTATGCCCCAAATCAATTAATCAATCAATCAATCAAATACGTAAACAAGTTTTTAATTTCATTCCAATTTTCACATCGCAAGTAATACGGATATAAATTACATAACGGTGATCGTAGCTCCACCTGGCAGTAAGTGAATGCAGTTCCATGTAATCGTTAGGTTTTGAACAAGGTCGACACCATAATTACATTTTCAAGATCCTTTCACCTTTCACTATACAATGTACAGTGTCAGGAAGAACCCATAATTCACCTAATCACGTAAAAACAAACACGTTGACCTTTATTTCCAATTTTGATGAAACCATAACACACGCTCATATTCGATTACACAGTGTCAGGGGAAAACCCACTAATTAGCTAATTACGTAAAGGTAAACAAGTTGAGGTTCACTACAAATTCTGATGCTGTGAGACATAATCAAAGCCCTCGTTCATTTTGTTTTGCCGTGAAATTTGAAATTATATTCTAGTAAGGGGACCACATACTAACTCATAAGACAGTTGCAGAACTCCGGAACTTATGCTAGGGTCGTCGCCCGTTGTCAGGTCTTCACGCCTTGGCGGGAAATTTGAAATTGTATTCTAATAAGAAACCCTAACGCTAACTTGCAAGGCAGGTATAGGACGCCGGAACTTGTTCTGGTCCCTCGTCCCTTGTCAAAAGCCAGAAATTAATCAAAGCAATCAATCGACCAATAAAATCACCCGAAGCACATCAAACCAAATCAATCAATCGCGATCAAATTAAGCAGATCAATCTCAAGCAAATCATTCTAGATCAAATCAAACATCAATCAATCAAAGCTATTAACCAAATCAGACAGATTAATCAATCTCAACCAAGACGCGAACAATTCTTCTCAACTTTCAGGTAACGATTCTCCCACTGTATATACCTAGCTCTTTTGACCGACTGCTTACTTTGTAGATAAGGCTAACCGACACTCATAGCTGGTACTTTCTCTAAACGTGAGAGCACCGACGTGGGAAAACAGTCGACCATCCGTAAATCAATTTCAATCATTTTAGTCTCAATCAACTAAATCATAACTTATAGCTTGCAAAAACCAGCTTGCAATTCAAAAATACTGGTTTGGTTATCTTACAGCTTGCTAAAATCTACTTCAAAAATACTTGAGATATCCTTCGACATTGCTGTCAATATACGAACATCAAATTATCATGTAACACTATTGCCGCGTTGTGCATTGATAAAGATACGTTTTACAATTAAGTTAGTAAAAATGCATATACAATAACAAACATAACCAAACTCAAAATCAACCCACTATATTATTTGACATGCATGGCTTATCCGAAATACCTCTGCCAAAGGGTTGTCGATAATTGCCTGGATAGGGTAAACAGCTGCTTACGGTCACAACATATTCACTATCGGCGTCTTGTTTATAACTGAATAATATAACGTACTTAGCGGCTTCCAGCAAACATTAAAATAAAGTAATTATTTTCGGGATTTTCCCAGTTATGTAACAACTTTTCACTATTCAAGTACATCTAATATATTTGGACAACCCTAATTACCTAATTAGGTGAAAGTTGGACTGTCCTTGAAAACGGAAATATGACGTTCTTTGCGCGTGACAAAAATCCCTCTATGTAGATAATACTTATTACTATATTTTTAAACCCGCGAATGTATCTCTCGCTTCTCTCATCTCGTTTCTCTTGTCTCTCGCTTCCCGCCTGCCTCGCTGGTCTTTCTCGTCACTCTCGTTTCTTTCGTTTCTCGCTTCTCTCATACCCCTCTTCTCCCTCGTTTCTCTCGTTTCCGTCGCCCCTTCGTCCCCACTCGTCTCTCGTTTCCGTTCACTTTTCTCATCCCTCTCGTCTCCTTTGCCTCTTCGTTTCTCTCGTCTCTCTCGTTGTTCACGTTTCTCCCGCCCAATGTTTTAGGTTAGGTGAATACTCGTACAATATTAGGTTGGATTTATAAAGGCACTGTTTAGGTTAGGTCAATACGCACGTATTAGGTTAGGCTAATACTCGCAAAATTTTAGGTTAGTTCAATATAAAACTGTAGGTTAGGTCACTGTATACAAAACGCGGCAATAGTGTTAAATGCTAATTTGATGTTCGTATATTGACAGCAATGTTGAAAGCTATCTGATGCATTTTTGAATTGTGGTTGATTTTAGCAAGCTGTAAGTTACACCGAACCGGTATTTTTAAATTGTAAGCTGGTTTTTGCAAGCTGTAATTTATGATTTGGTTGTTTGAGATTGAATTGCGGATGATCCCACGCCGGTGCTTCCACGTTTAGGGAGAGTACCAGCTCAGAGTGTCGGTTAGCCTTATCTACAAAGTAAGCGGTCGCTAATAGGAGCTAGGTACGTACAGTGGGGGAATCGTTACCTGAAGGTTGTGAAGAATTTTTAGCTCAGCTTCTTGATTGATTTGATTGAGATTGATTGATTTATCTGATATTGTAAAATAAATTGTAAATAAGATATATTTATTTAACAATACCACCCTCTAGCGGTAATTCAGCGAAAGTAATAGTTACCTTTAAGTACCCGATTTTTAACTTGCAAGGAAACCGTAGAAATCACATAGATATCGCTATATTTATTTGAGCTTTTGTGAAGTAAAATATAAATACAGTAGATACTGAAACATTTAGCCAATTTCTACCGAGATGAAGACTCCTCTACTTTAGCTAAGTAGTAATTTGTCACCTTCACCAAGATATAACCCAACCCGTCCTTAATTTAGGTACACACCACAGTATAATAGGATAATAGAGTATATACAGGCCGGCATAACATGATGGGGTATACACCGAACAGGATTACAGTACAAAAGGATATACAAATGTGTTCTATTTGTAGGTCTTTTACTTCTATGTCATTCTGATTACAGATCTATACGATCATTCTGTAATTATTTCTACCTTAGCAGAGATTCACTTATCTTAAGTATCCCAGATTTAAGATCATTCCTTCCGTTGTCAGTTTTGCTCGTGTGTAAAACAGCAAGTGGAATTTTTCTCTTTTAACTTGAGTCTTTTACCTAGTTGCTGTTTGTTTATCTATTACGTCATATACGTGAACCTACTATGCGGCAGGTTATAACTCGCAAGCTGTCTAGACGTAATCATACATTTCTGACATTCTTTTGATAAGCCCGATTACACGGATTGGTTCTGCTTTCAGATTCTGTCATGCAAGTTACATTTATCCTAGGTAAAGATTCCCTTTAGCCGAAAAACACCCTAATCCGAACACTTCACCGAGAAAAGAATGTCTTCTAGCAAATATATGAACAAATCCTTTTTAACGGACTTAGCCGGGTTGGTAAATCCTCTATTTTAGTGCATAAGCGAAATCTTAGCCAAGGTTTGAACAATCATTGTTTTCAGTTACTCTCGGGATTTTCTATAGTGCCATCTCCCTCTTACAAAATTCCCTATGTGAATTAGTAATAAGGTAGCTACACTAGAGGTACAAATACCTGCAAATAAAAATGTTTCTTATAACGTCTTAGTATTGCCCGTAACGTAACTCACCACTTAGGAGTGTTGTGTTTCCGCTTCTAGATACCTCATTTTTTCTTCATTTCAGTGTGTGAGTAGTACCAAGAGTGTACCTTTCCAAGAATTCTTTGTGCTCCCATCCAATACGCTTTTGGGTTCTTAACTGTCTTTTCTTTTCTTTCAGCTATGTATATTCTGTATATAGAGGCTTTTGCTGTGTTCAATAGGTAGTTCGCTATTTTCTTACTTTTAATTTGCTTTCCCACCCCTCCCATGATATCGTTTTCTAGTAGGTTCTGTCCAGTTAGTTTTTGGTACAATCCCTCTGCTGCTTTCCATATAGAGGCTGCCTTTTTGTAATTCAACATAATGTGAGCTACGTTGCCAATCGCGCCAAACTCCGTGCACAGGTCAGTGTTTTTATACCTGCATCTTTTTAAAAAAAACATCGTCTGCAAGCCGTCCTTAAGCAAATCTCCATGCAATGGCGCTTTCTTTTCCTAGGGTAGGGTGCTGGTTGAAGGTATCCTATTGAACTGGATTATTTGTAACATTATTTTGGAGTGCTTGCTGAGTTTGGTATATTTTGTTAAGAAAAGCGTTTAGCACTACCTTTTTATGTTTACTTATGTCACCCAATGGCACCTTTTCCTGTTCGCAGGTTATAGTGTATGTATGTTTGTAATGGTATGGTTTGTAATGTGGTCCTTGGCTCGAGTATGTATCTGTAACCTGTTTCTATATTAGTTGTTTGCTATTTTGAAGTGTTTCTTATATTTTCCGGAAGGGATTGCCATTCTCATTGGTAGTTAATATCTCCAAGCGTTTGATAACCAAATTTTTCCATATGGGAGCTAATTTAACATTTCTTGTTAGCGTTGTGGGAGTTAAAGGGATGGCCAGCACGTCTTGAGCTGTTAGCGGGTAGTTGTCGATGCTTACGTTAGTAGATATACTAGGCCGATCCTAACTCACTTTTGTCACTAAATTTGTCACCAGATTTGGAAAAAGTCACCAGAAAAGTAACTAAATTTCAAGGTTGGTAACATTGCCTGCTTCAAGGTCACCTCTTCAAGGCCACGTGGTAGGAAATGTTAGTAACACCGTCTCTTCAAAGTCTTCGCTTCAAGGTCGCTCACATTGCTTATCTGCAAGGTCATCCTTGCACGTACGCGCCCCTCGTTTCAAGATCACACGTTCCTTGCGCGGAAGTATATTCCTCAATGTGATTCAAGGAACTAGATTTGAAAAAGTCACTAGAAAAGTTACTAGACTGTTTTTCAAGGCCGTTGAAGAAGATTGTGCACAGCCAAATCAATGGTTTCAAGGTCAAGGTCATCGTACAAATTACCTGAATCGAAATATATTCCTCAAGGTCATCACATTGTCTACGTGTAAGGACATGGTTTCCAAGGTCATCAAATTGCCTACCCCAAAAGTACAAGTTCTTTCAAGGCCACGTTCCCTGCATCAGTCTTCAAGGCCAGGAAATGGTCAAGGACACCAATCAATCCTCTGACTGAGTGTTAATTTGACAGTAATTTTCAAAGTCCGCTCTTCATTACAGGAAGTTCATTGACCTCTGTCTGAAGCCCTGAGGTATCATACAGATTGTTGTCTACACTAAGCATGTTTCAAGGTTATTAAGCAATTCTTGGACGTTTGCTTTGTAAGGTCACGCCTCCCCAGCAAAGTGTACTGACCCCAAGTGGTTCCGTTCCCCAAATACAGATAGACGTTTCCCAAAACAGGTACCCGTTTCCTAAAACAGGTAGCCGTTTCCTAAAAACAGGTAGCCGTTTTCCAAAACAGATAGCTGCTTCGGAACACAGGTAGCCCCCCCCGTTTCAATGTCACATCTCTGAGAAAAGATCAAAGACGATCCATTGTTCGACCGAGTTAGTGATAATTTCTAAAAATAGATTGTTATTTAGCTACACCCACCATTTCAGGCTCAATTCTGAGAAATCAATTTTCAAGAACAAAGACGATCCATTGTTCAAGCCGACGCTTCAAAGTCTATGCTTACAAATTTCAAGATCACACCTTTGATAGAAGAACAAAGGCGATACATTGTTTTGGTTGTCATAATTGCTAAAAATAGATGGTTATCTAGATACCCCCACCATTTCAGGCTCAATTCTGAGAAATCAATTTTCAGAAACAAAGGCAATCCATTATTCAAACCGACACTTCAAGTTCAAAGTTGTTTTGCTCAAGGCCATCATACACATTGCCTACGTATATTCCTCAAGGTCACACAGCATTTCTTGGCTGAGCTAAGTTATTAATTCTTATAAATCAATTCTCAAGGTCAGGAGTATTAAATAGACTTTTCAAGGCGTGGAGGATTCTACCTGTCAGGGTTACCCAAGCAATTCTTGGCTGAGTCAAGACGTTAATTCTCAAGGTCGGGAGTATCATACAGGTTGTTGTTGTCTATGTTAAAATGTGAATCAAAGTTCTTGTATTGGCTAAATTGCAATAAAAAGATTATGCTTACACTGTATATTCATAATATTACTGTCCTAAACTACCAGGATGATGGAGTTTTCCTAAGAACCGGATCCGGTTCCCAAAGACAGATAGCCGTTTCCCAAAACAGGGGGGCCGTTCCCAAAACAGGGATCTGTTACCCAAGACAGGTAGTCGTTTCCCTCACCATTTCACGGTCACACCTTTGAGAAAAGAATAAAGGCGATCCATTGTTCTGGCTGAGTCAGAATCATAATTCCTACAAATCACCTGTAGGGCTATCACAGATTGTCAATGACTAAAATGTAACGGTATCAATTTTCAAGGTCCTAAATAATCAACCTGCAGGGGTATCCCGATATATAGCCGGTAAAGGTATATAGAAGGAGCTCTTCAAGCTCACGTACACTACAGGATCCACTTTCTCGTTTTCAAGACCATTGCGTACACACATTGCATGCGTATATTCTACAAGACCACGTATAGTGAATCACTTAGTAATTTATTAAGAAAAACCCGCAAGTGCATTAGGTCAAGGCCATCATACACGTTCCCTAAATATATTCCTCAAGGTCACACAGCAATTCTTGGCTGAGATAAGGTGTTAATACTTATAAATCAATTCTCAGGGATATTAAATAGACTTTTCAAGGGAAGGGGGATTCTACCTTTCAGAGTCACCCAAGCAATTATTGGCTGAGGCAATTCTAATGGTCATTAGACCGATTCTGGACCACTCTGAAGTTAGTTAAGGTCAAAGGGCAGCAGCATCATGGTCAAAGAAGTCTGCACCACTCAGAAGTTAGTCTAGGTCAAAGGGCATAAGCATCATGGTCAAGGAAGCCTGGAGCACTTTGAAGTTAGTCAAGGTCAAATCTAAAAATAGAAACTAGAAGGGTAGTAGCATCAACGCCAAAGAAGTCAGCTCGACTCTGGACCACATTATACGAATTTCTGTGTTGAAGTTAGGTTAGGCTGAGTCACGGTGTTAGTTCTTAGAAATCAACTTGCAGCTCATAGGTCGATTCTGAAAAAAAAATTTATTGCTGGTAAATGTTGTCTCAAAACACAATTATATGTATTAGATTTAAGGAACTGTATTGTATAATCAAAAAATAAAGACTTTAAGTGCTGTGAATATGGTGTTCTGTTTCAAATTAAAGAGACGTAGATTTCACCAGCTACCTCCGCCATTTGCTTTAAATTTCAAGGTCACGCCATATTACAATTCAGAGAAATCTAAAAAAAAGTTTTCAAGGTCCCAATCCTGTCCGATTTTATTCGATTTTATCCACATTTTCACCCCGAATGCAACTGGTGCATCTATATAAGGAGAGTGCAGTCATGATGAATAATTTTACGGTAAACCTAAAGTGTTGTGAAGAGCAATTAGATACTAGTTAAAGTTATAAATAGATGTCTGACACTTGCATAAATGAGAAACTTATGCGTCGAATTGCGCGGTTTAATTAAACTACCCAATTGTGTTCCAAGCGATTTTGAAAATTGTGCATGTTTTGCGAGTAGTTAAAAGTTAGGTACGGAGTCACGCTACAGAGACGATGATTGTAGTAGTTGATGTACAGGGATTCAAAACGGCAAAACATGTATTTACACCCAAAGGGCTAGCAATATACAATGGAAATCAAGCTGTCCATTTTGTGTTCAAACCACCACTTCCTTGGCACGTCTTAGATGTGGAATTTCAACGAAAAGTCATCTGGTTAATCAATAATCATCACTGCATCAAATGCGGATCTGGATATACCTCTACACAACTCTTTCCACATATACTTCGTGAACTAATATCGGTAACTGATGATGTGTACGTTAAAAAGCGAGAAAAAGCCGATTACATTCGAAAAATATTGAGACAGTCAGTTATAGAAATTGAAGAGCAACCAGCTTTACCCAAAATGAAAACAACTTGTTTCTTTCATACACAAACTACTTGTAATTGTGCTTTGACGAATGTTCACTTTTTATACAATAACTATGTAAGACAATATCAGTAAAAGGTTTATGAAATGTGTGTGCTGATAGGGGTTACAAGTAAAGGGGAAAAGTTAGTGATATTTACAATAAAATGCAATTATATATTATTTTAAGTGTATTATTTCATGTAAAGCTACATCCTCTGATGCAAACTATTTCTATGGTTATACCCCACCCTATCTATCTAGGGAAACAATGTTAAGGAATCAAGCAAAATTTTAGCATTCCTTGGAGGTAAAATTCTTGGAAATAGCAAATAAGCGTTCCTATTACTGAATTATAACAATAGAATCAGTTCGTGGAAACAAGAGGGTTGTTGTCTATGCTAAATATGTTCCCAAAAATGCTGTGTGACCTTAGGAATACACGTAGGCAATGTGTATGATGGCCTTGAGCAAAACAACTTTCACCTTGAAGCGTCGGCTTGAACAATGGATCGTCTTTGTTCTTGGAAATTGATTTCTCAGAATTGAGTTTGAAATGGTGGGGGTAGCTAGATAACAATCTATTTTTAGAAATTATGACTAACTCGGTCGGAACAATGAATCGCCTTTATTCTTTTCTCAGAGATGTGACATTGAAACGGGGAGGGGAACGACTACCTGTGTTGTGAAACAGCTATCTGTTTTGGGAAACGGCTCCCCTGTTTTGGGAAACGGCTACCTGTATTTGGGAAACGGCTACCTGTCTTTGGGAAGCGTTTATCTGTATTTGGGGAACAGAACCATTTGAGGTCAGTGCACTTTGTTGGTGAGGCGTGACCTTACAAAGTAAACTTCCAAGAATCGCTTGATGACCTTGAAACATGCTTAGCATAGACAACAATCTATATGACACCTCAGGGCTTGAGACAGAGGTCAATGAACTTCCTGGAATTTGGGGGCGTGACCTTGAAAATTACTGTCAAATTAACACTCAGCCAAAGGATTGATTGGTGACCTTGACCATTTCTTGGCCTTGAAGACTGATGCAGGGAACGTCTTGAAAAACCTTGTACTTTTGAGGTAGGCAATTTGATAACCTTGAAAACCATGTCCTTACACGTAGACAATTTGATGACCTTGAGGAATATATTTCGATGCAGGTAATTTGTACGATGACCTTGACCTTGAAAATCATTGACTTGGATGTGCACAATCTGCTTCAATGACAATCTTGTAACTTTTCTAGGGACTTTTTCAAATCTAGTTCCTTCAATGACCTTGAGGAATATACTTCCGTGCATGGAGCGTGTGACCTTGAAACAAGGGGCGCGTATGTGCAAGGATGACCGTGAAGTTAAGCATTGTGAGCGACCTTGAAGCGGGGTGTGTGTACGTTAAGAACCTTGGCAATGAGAGCGACCTTGGAGCGGGGACCTTGAAGATACTCAGCAGTGTTACCAACCTTTCCTACCACGTGACCTTGAAACGGTGACCTTGACGCAGGCGATGTTGCCAACCTTGAAATCTAGTGACTTTTCTGGTCAAAACGGTTTGGATTATTATCACACAGTGAAATACTCTTTTCCTAAATGTTCCCTCCATATGAGCCAAAAGTGAGTTAGTATCGGCCTTGCTATTCTACTTACGTTTAATATTTTGTTCGCTTGTAGCACCTGTTTTTGAAAGCTGCTTGTATATCTGCATGTAAATGATTCTCCCTCTAGCATGAAGTTCTCCCATGTTAGATTTCCCCGTGTGTTCTGTCACAGTTCATAGTCGAAAAGGCACTTCCAACTTGTGTCCTTTTGCCCCATGAGGTATGGTTTTTCTGTGACCAATCTAAACATTTTTATTTTGGCTTCGAGGTTTACCAATCCTAATCTCCCCGTCGTCCTTGGTAAGCATAGGTGCTTTGTTGTGGTCCAGTGTTTCCTTCCTGCCCAAAAAATTTTATTAAAATGTTTTGCAGGGTCTTCGTCTTTCTCGCTGAAAGGGAGTACTTGTATCGAGTACCACATTTGGGGTGCTATGAACCTATTTATTAATGTCACCCTTCCATGGTATGATAGGTGAACTATCATTTGTTTCCAACTGTCACACGTCCTTTTTATTTTATTTTGTATTTGATCAAGCTGTTGTTTGTTAACTGTGTTGTTCATGTGTGAGAAAGTAACTCCTAGAAGTTTTATTTTCTGGCTGGTTTTCGTGATGTTTCCACTTTCCGGTCCAAAAACCTATAGATTTACTTACATTCAGTGGCGCTCCTGAAAACTCGCCGTAACTACTAAAAATTCCACCAATTTTATCAAGGTTTCGGGCGTTTTCCGTGAAAATGGTTACACCGTCGGCGTAATCCGATAGCACTACGTTCCTTTGTGTCAACGGTATTTTTATGCCCATAAGTCATTTACGAAAATTTTCCAGCAGTAGCTCGATTGACAATATATATAGCAAACCAGACACCGGACACCCTTGCCTAACTCCACATTGTATTGGGATATCTGCATTTAGCTCGTGTTCTTACACAGGCTGCAGCTGTGGCGCTCTCGTACAATAATTTTATGTTTTGAATGTGTGTGTGTGTGTCTGTGTGTCTGTGTGTCTGTGTGTCTGTGTGTCTGTGTGTCTGTGTGTCTGTGTGTCTGTGTGTCTGTGTGTCTGTGTGTCTGTGTGTCTGTGTGTCTGTGTGTCTGTGTGTCTGTGTGTCTGTGTCTGTGTGTCTGTGTGTCTGTGTGTCTGTGTGTCTGTGTGTCTGTGTGTCTGTGTGTCTGTGTGTCTGTGTGTCTGTGTCTGTGTGTCTGTGTGTCTGTGTCTGTGTGTCTGTGTGTCTGTGTCGTGTGTCTGTGTCTGTGTGTCTGTGTGTCTGTGTGTCTGTGTGTCTGTGTGTCTGTGTGTCTGTGTGTCTGTGTCTGTGTGTCTGTGTGTCTGTGTGTCTGTGTGTCTGTGTGTCTGTGTGTCTGTGTGTCTGTGTGTCTGTGTGTCTGTGTGTCTGTGTCTGTGTGTCTGTGTGTCTGTGTCTGTCTGTGTCTATGTCTGTGTGTCTGTGTGTCTGTGTGTCTGTGTGTGTCTGTGTGTCTATGTGTCTGTGTGTCTGTGTGTCTGTGTGTCTGTGTCTGTGTCTGCTGTGTCTGTGTGTGTCTGTGTGTCGTGTCTGTGTGTCGTGTCTGTGTCTGTGTGTCTGTGTGTCTGTGTCTGTGTGTCTGTGTGTCTGTGTGTCTGTGTGTCTGTGTGTCTGTGTCTGTGTCTGTGTCTATTGTCTGTGTGTCTGTGTGTCTGTGTCTGTGTCTGTGTGTCTGTGTCTGTGTGTCTGTGTGTCTGTGTGTCTGTGTGTCTGTGTTGTCTGTGTGTCTTGTGTCTGTGTCTTGTGTCGTGTGTCTGTGTGTCTGTGTGTCTGTGTGTCTGTGTCTGTGTCTTGTGTCTGTGTCTGTGTGTCTGTGTGTCTGTGTCTGTGTCTTGTCTGTGTGTCTGTGTGTCTGTGTGTCTGTGTGTCTTGTCTGTGTCTTGTGTCTTGTGTCTGTGTGTCTGTGTGTCTATGTGTCTGTGTCTGTGTGTCTGTGTGTCTGTGTGTCTATGTCTGTGTCTGTGTGTCTGTGTGTCTGTGTGTCTGTGTCTGTGTCTGTGTGTCTGTGTGTCTGTGTGTCTATGTCTTGTCTGTGTCTAGTGTCTTGTGTCTGTGTGTCTGTGTGTCTATGTGTCTTGTCTTGTGTCTTGTGTCTGTGTGTCTGTGTCTGTGTGTCTGTGTGTCTGTTGTGTCTGTGTGTCTGTGTCTGTGTCTTGTGTCTGTGTCTGTGTGTCTGTGTGTCTATGTGTCTGTGTGTCTGTGTGTCTGTGTGTCTGTGTGTCTAGTGTGTCTATGTGTCTGTGTGTCTGTGTGTCTGTGTGTCTGTGTCTTGTCTTGTGTCTGTGTGTCTGTGTGTCTTGTGTCTGTGTGTCTTGTTGTGTCTGTGTGTCTTGTGTCTTGTGTCTGTGTGTCTGTGTCTGTGTGTCTGTGTCTGTGTGTCTGTGTGTCTGTGTGTCTTGTGTCTGTGTGTCTGTGTGTCTGTGTGTCTTGTGTCTGTGTGCTGTGTGTCTGTGTCTTGTCTGTGTGTCGTGTGTCTGTGTCGTGTGTCGTGTTCTGTGTGTCTGTGTGTCTGTGTGTCTGTGTGTCTGTGTGTCTTGTGTCTGTGTGTCTGTGTGTCTGTGTGTGTTGTGTGTGTGTGTGTGTGTGTGTGTGTGTGTTTGTTATATTATTATATATTATTATTATATTTATTAAAACTGTACAAATATTTACAAGGTATTTGGTATTTATACTATAAAACGGTAATCATGACAAAATAATTGTCATATTAAAATGTATAAATTATGATTGCATTGAGTCGTCAATAAATCGATTGAACACCAATGATTCAGTATCATCGACTTCACACAACACATTGTTTATACACCATCTTGCTTTAAAATGTTCTATGTTTGCTTTTCCTAGATTCCAGTAGAAATCCATCATAATTCTGTTTCGCAGTCGGGTGTTGAAGGATGACTTGAAGTTTGTATTATGACTATCATTTTTCATGCTGTTTATCGTAATATTGTAAATAGTTTCCTTTGCTAGATTTATCAGGTAGTTAGCAACTGGTGACCGTGTGAGTTGCCTCTCAAACCGCATACGTACGACGTTTTGGTATTTGCGTAAAAACATTGTTTCACCATGTCAGATACTAGTCTCCAAATTTCTTGTAATTTGGGACAGTCTAATATCATGTGCACTGAATCACACTTCGCTGATGTGCAGTGTTGACATGTATCAGCGTTTCTTAAATTGGCGTGTTTTAAAAGATTGGATCCGCTAATCTATTTTTGAGAATCTCAAGCAATTTCAGATACGTTCTGAGGTTAATGAGTTGAAGAAAGATTGCCAATGAGTATCTTCTGAGTTCCAGTAATTCTCTAAAATATGCCTCCTTTAGGTTACAAAATTTTGTTGTTAACTTGCGTTCCAGTTGTTTCCTGGTGTTAGATTTTAACTGATAATGCATGTTTTATAAGTGAATACCAAATATTTATTGTTATAGCGCTGTTCCGGAACTTTTCTAAAACAGTTCGTTACATATAGTTTTATTTTCTAAAGTGCTTAGCAGTTCGTTTTCTACTAGAGCACATGGCGCTTGAAGACGTTGGAGGAAGGCATTTTCTTCTAACCACATTCCGTTGCAACGAAAGTCATGGAGGGTTGTAAATCCTAGATATTTCCAAAACGATGAAAAACTGGGAGGAACGCTTTGAGGTGCCAATTTGGATGCAATTGTTGGGATATTTGCTGGATCAAATCCCTCTACACTGCATTCATTATTTTGCGTTACATTGATTACGTCCATTATCATGTTTGATAGTTTATGTTCTCGTGGTAATTCTTTTTCGAGAAACATCCATTGCCACGTTAATCCCAAGGAGTCTGCCAATCTTAAGTTGTGGTCAACAATAATCTGCCAATCCACTTTTTCCTTTTCCTGCAGTAATTTGTTTGCTAACCACATTCTTAACATCTTTATTTTGGATGGGATGTGTACTAAACCTAAACCGCCTTGCATAATGGGGACATACAAATGCATCTCAAGTCCAGTGTTTTCCTGTCCATATGTAATCGGTGATTTTCTTTTGTAAATGCAGTTGTTGTTGATGTGTAATTGGTAGACAATGAAGAGTGTGCCATAATTTTGGTGCTACGAATTGATTGATTACAGTTTTCGACCAATAATAGATAATGCTGGTAATCTTCTTTCCATTTCATAGAGTATTATTCAATGCATGTGATAACTTGGTGAATGTGAGACGAATCTAGCAATTGATCATTCGACATCGTGATTCCCAGTATTTTTATTTCCGTTGACCAGGTTATATTTAACGGGGTATCTTTCCTTTTCTTCAGAACCTGCCCATAAACCTTTACACTTATTTAAGTTTAGTTCTGAACCAGATTGTTCCGCGTATATACGGTAACATTGCACTACGGTATTAAAATCATTGCTGGAAAAATGTAGAGACATCGTCGCGTACGCACTAACCGTTATTTTTTGGGAGTCTGAGCACTGGGAAAAGGAAAACCTGTGAGAAGAGTTCGCAGTAATGTAAGTAAAGGTTCGATTGCGATCGAGAAAAGGGCCAGATAATGGGCAACCCTGTCTAATGCCGGTCTCAAAATTAATGGCACTCGTTAGTACTGAACCTAGTCTGACATGACTAATTGTGTTAGTGTATAGCAGTTTACACTTTCTATAAAACCATTTCCGAAATTCATTTTTCCAATACATAAAATAAATATTGGTGACTGATTTTGTCAAAGGCTGACTTTTGATCTAGATTAATAACTGCTAGCGGTACATCTGCTTGGTTGGCATAGTTTATTAATTCTCTATGTAGGTGTATGGCGTCATACATCGATCTATTTGGGATTCATAACTTTGGCCCGGAGAGATTACGTTTGAAATAATGCTCGATAATCTTGTAGATAAAACTTTGGAAAAATTTTATAATCAGTACACAACAGGAGATGGGTCGCCAGTTACTTATTTCCATTAGGTCGCCACTTTTCGGTAACAGACTAATTACTGCCTTGGTGTACGAACGAGGCAGTTGTTTCATTCGATTGCTTTCTGTACCATTGAGTGGTATTTATGTTTTAAAATGTCCCAGAAAGAAGTATAAAACTGAGCTGTTAAGCCGTCTATGCCAGGTGCGCTGTGTACATTCAGAGACTTAAGCGCTACTGTTAGTTCATCTAGTGTTATCTGTTGGTCTAACGTTCGCCTGTCATTCTCAGATAAAGTACGGAGGTTTTATATAATGAGTT
>JARFJB010002036.1:680000-682500 GCA_036346205.1 Vesta saturnalis
ATATATGTATTATATATATGTATCTATATATATATATCTATATATATTATATCTATATGTATATTCTATATTATATATATCATATATATATATTATATATATGTTATATGTATTATATATTATATTATTCTATATATATGTTCTATTGTATGTGTCTATTGTATGTCTTGTGTATTGTCTGTGTATTCTATATGTTATTTATTTATTTTATGTCTATGTATTATATATATTATTTATATTCTATTTATGTTATGTCTATGTATATATTATTTATATGTATGTTATATATATTTCTATGTTATTATTCTATATATTTATTTATATATATATATTCTATTTATTATATTCTATTTATGTTATATATATATGTTATGTTATGTTATTTTATTATTCTTTGTATTTTATTATTATGTTATATATTTATGTTTTTTTGTTATTTTATTTTTATTATATATATTTTTGTTATGTCTATTTGTCTTTGTATGTCTTATGTATGTTTGTATATATCTATGGTATTTATCTATATGTATTTATGTATGTATCTATGTATATGTATTATAGTGTATATGTCTATGTATATGTCTTATATGTATTGTCTGATATATATGTCTATATATATATCTATATTATATATATGTCTATATATGTTATGTATATATATTATGTCTATGTATATTATGTCTATATGTCTTATATGTCTATATGTATATCTATATGTATGTCTATTATGTATATGATCTATGTTATTGTATCTTATATATATGTCTATATATATTATATATGTATGTATATTATGTCTATATATATGTCTATATGTATATTTGTATTATGTATGTCTATATATGTCTATGTGTATTGTCTATATGTTATGTATCTTATATATGTCTATGATGTCTGTATGTCTGTGTATGTCTATTGTATGTGTTTATATATGTATGTCTATGATATGTCTATGTATGTCTATGTATATATTTATTATTCTATATATATATCTATTATTATATCTATTATATATATATGTGTATTTATGTATATCTATATATATATATCATATATATATATATATATATGTATATTATATTATATCTATATATATATATCTATATATATGTTATTATATGTCTATATATGATCTATATATTATCTATATATATATGTCTATATGTATATGTCTATGTATGTGTATCTATAGTTATATATGTCATATGTATTTATGTCTATGTATATGTCTATGTATATATGTCTATATGTATATTATATGTATTTATATGTTATATGTTTGTATGTATCTATGTGTTATATATATATATGTATTATGTGTCTATATATATGTTCTATGTATGTATGTCTATGTATGTTATTATCTATATGTTATTATATATATGTTATATTCTATATATATATATATATATAGTTATATTATATATATATCTATATGTATATATTATATGTATATTGTATATATATTATCTATGTATATATCTATTAGTATATATATGTATATATATATATATATCTATATATGTATCTATATATGTATATATGTATGTGTCTATGTATGTCTATATATGTATCTATATATGATGTATATATGTATTATGTTGTATATATATATATATATGTCTATATGTATATGTCTATATATTGTTATGTATTGTCTATATGTATATCTATTTATTATGTGTTATGTTTATTATGTGTCTATGTGTGCTAGTGTATCTATGTATGTGTCTATGTATGTATGTCTATATATGTACTATGTATGTTGTGATGTTCTATGTATATCTATGTGTTATATATGTCTATATGTATATACTATATATATGTATCTATATATGTATATTTATGTCTATATATATATTATATGTATGATCTATGTAGTATATATATATATATGTCTATGATATGTCTTATGTATGTCTATATATATGTCTTATGTATATATATATTCTATATTTATCTATGTATATTCTATATGTATATCTATTGTATGTCTATGTATACTGTATATATGTCTATGTGATTATGTTGTTTTATTATGTGTATGTCTGTATGTGTCTTGTGTATGTCTATGTGTATGTCTATGTATGTTCTATATATGTCTATGTTGTATGTCTATTATTGTCTATGTGTATGTCTATTATGTCTATTTATATATGATATATGTCTATTGTATTGTATCTTTATTTGTCTATGTTCTATTGTTATATGTCTATATGTGTGTCTTTATATGTCTATATATTATGTTTATATTCTTATTGTCTTATGTGTCTATTGTTTATTATATTATTTATTTATGTCTTGTTTATGTATTGTTGTATTGTGTATTCTATGTGTGTTATTATGTGTTATTGTTGTCTATGTGTGTTTTATTTGTGTCTTGTGTTGTTTTTGTTTATTTGTATGTTATATGTGTTTTGTGTTTTTATTGTCTATATATATTATATTATTATGTCTATGTTTTCTATGTTATGTCTTATTGTTTTATTATTCTATTATG